>JARRAA010028291.1:0-24756 GCA_030557295.1 Ecitodaemon sp. MM-2014
AAAAAACGAAATCTAAACCTAACAGCGACGAAAATAATTAGTCAGGGAAGTAATTGTAATCATGGTATCACTTTTATTGCGTCTCATCATTCTGAATCAAGCATAACAGTTGATTATCGTAGTGTCTATCGACTCTTTGTTTTATATCATTAATTCATTATACAATCGAACAACTCAGCAGGTCTCTCGAACAACATATCAACGTATCGATCTCGCAATAAATTTAAAAGAAGAACACAGCTCGTCAACAAACCTAGACTTACGGGTTACGGCCTAAAACTAATAATACGAACTAATAATATCAAATACAACTCAGTTGAAATCGCTTAAATCCAAAATTCGCTTAACCTAGCGTCGAACTACGCAATAATTCGAATCAGACTCAATGAGTCCGATAACTTATGTTAAACGCATCGCAAACGTAATCCTCAGGTATACAAATAGAAACAATCGTTCGAAATCAATTAACCGACTGACTATTAAATCGATTCGTCGATAATTCATTTCGCAAACTCGCAAACTCGTAGCAACAACAACCATGTCTTCCTCCTTCGACTCCGCACTCTTTAATCGTCCTCTAGTCGCTCTAAACATTTCGTTTCTTATTAAAAATATCGTTAAAACGTGTATAAACATATGACGAGTATTTAATTTAATTTAGTTTAATTCAATAGTTTCAACTTTTTGTGTTTCCTCCGCTCTAACTTCTCCTGTATCTTAGCTTTAATCTTAAACGTCTTAAACTTTGTTTTCGGTTTTTCGTTTTTTCGTTTTTTTCTTTTACTTTGTGTACGTCACTTTGTGCTGAATATAAAACCTCGCTCGTTTGTCTTGCCATTCGCCTAACTGTCAATTGTTGTAATAGTAACAATTGTTACAAACGCAGTTGTAAATGTAATATAATTCTAGAATAATTACGAGGGCAAGGGCGTAGTGAAAGCGATTAGAATTATTCGTGACGTTGCAATGAAGAAATCAATCGATAACAATCTCGAAAAAAGGTAAATCAACGGATGCACAGGCTGATACTGACAAAGTAATTAGAGAGACATTATGTTTTAATTGAAATGCACATGAAATGCATGTTGAAATGCATGAATAATCATTTTTTGCGTGAGGCCTGAGATTATGACGTTGCGTTCAGTTTAAACGGCGGTAACTGGTAGAAACTGTTTGGTAACTTCTGATATCTTTATATTATTAAAATCCGTATTTAATTTTCTTTAATTTGGTGTAAAGAATATAATCGTAGCTTGTTTGTTGTTAATGTTATTAACAAAAAATTAAAACGAAGCATATTTTTAGATACGTCGACTTTGAACTTCCATAAATTGGTCAAAATTTTAACCAATTAAAAAGTACATTTGCTGCAAATCTTTATATAATTCAATATAGAGAATGTAATTTTTAATAATTTCGTTAAAAAATGAATACTGGTACTTAAAAATTAAGAAAGTTATTAACAAGAATCTAAACCGAAACATTTTTAACTGAAAATTTCCTTACTTCTAGTTTGAACCTCAATAATCAAGTCAAGTCTTAACCAATTTTAAAACAAAAACTACCAAATTATAGAAAATTTACTTGTTAATCGCGCAATGAAGAGTTTATTTTAAAATTTTTTAAATTGTTCTTGTCACAATCAGAAAACCAAACCTTCTCCATACGCTCCCGAGCATTTTTTTAACAATTTTACTTCCCTCTTAATAAGTTCATTTTCTAGCACCAAATAAACAAAACAACGTCATAATCTCATCCGATGATTAACAAACTAGTGATAAACAATAATCAATATCAAATGTAGAAAATAACGTGTGCATTGTTGTGCATTTCGTTCAAGTTTCAACTCACTCGACATTCCGTGCGGCAACATCCCTAATCAATCAATAAACGACTCTCTACCGGCACTTCCGCAAAAACCGAAACGAGCACAATATAATCGAAAACCTAGGAAATCGCTAGACGCGGTGTGGGTGACGTGTCGATCATGTTAATCGTGTGAAATGTCGTTTTGCATTGGCTGCAATGTTGCAAGCTGTGACGGCCAGCTTAAAATGTAAATTGCCTTTGATATGCGCGTTAATTAAGTCTCATCGAAGGGTCCATGATTCGCAATTAGCAATTAATCAATTAATCAATCGACCAATCAATCGCTACTCCACTACCATACAAAACTCGTCGTTTCCTTCCTTTCCTCCCGACGCGTTCGTCGACTAAAGTCGATCGAACTCCTCGTCCCGTTTCCAGTCCATCCTCGGCCGTTTCAATCAATAAGAACATTAAATATAATCGTTAATAATTATATATCAATCGTTAACAATGTACGCACTCGCGGCGTGTACTCCGTGACATTAAAAATAACCAGGCGGACGTTCAACAATAATTCGTCGCGAAACTGCAAGCGATGCTTCAAAGTTCTTCGTCGTCTCTTCGTTTTTACAAGTTCTTTGTAGGTGAAAAAGCTCTTAATATCGTTATATCTGTTTATCTGCACATTAATATCAGTATCAGCATCGTTATGCAAGCCTTTCGTCCACGTTTGCTTCTTCTACGTATCGTCCTTTAAGTTGTTTAGAGATTTCCCAATGCTTCTTTCTGTTCCTCGCTCTCTCGTCGCTAATTAATAAATGTATATGCACTTCCAGACATTTGGTAGCTAGCGTACGCTTTTTACATGCTCGCGGGATGAGACGATTCAGAATACTGAATGTCGTTACGCGTCCAGCGGGTCGGAGGGCGTGGGTGCGCCGGCGAGGTCCAGCTCGTCGAGCGATTCCAGTTTAGCGATCGGCGCCGTCTTTTCCTCTTCGGCCGGGGGCGGCAATGCCGACGGCGCCGTCGTCGTCGTCGTCGGGGCGGGCTTCTCGCGAAATTGCGTCTCCGACCATCCCGCTAACTCGGATGAGGCACGTTCGATGTCGAATGCTCTATTAAACGATGCGAATCTACAAAAATATATTTTCACTTTAACCGTTGATAACTTTATGAATAATTTATGAAAACTCAATGTATAAGGTGTTGAGGTATTTATTATTTTATTGTGAATCTATAATAGGTTAGAGATTGTTCCTAGTTTCATTAGTTTAGGAGATATTGATTAAAATGTAGTGAGGAGTTTTTTTGAGGAAAAATGTATGTGAAATTGGAGGTTAGTTTTGAGTATGACAATTACTGGTAACTTGTTAATGTTATATATTGTTTGATGTATAATTTTATGCTTAATTGACTGGCGTTGAGAGTTTGTTTCTATCTTTATTAGTTTCAAAGATATTGATTGAAATGTAGGCAGAACTCGCAATAATGTTTTTGTAAAAAACGTGGGGTTAACTTTGAGGTTAGTTTTTGCTATTATAGCAACTGGTAACATATTATTATTATACACCAGTTCATGCAAAATTTAATGACAAATTAACACGTTTTTACATATCTTATTTGCCAATAACGAGTCAAATGTTATTAACAAAAAACTAGTTTAGTGTAATTTGCCCAATGGAGTTCTGAACACAATCTTCCACTCTTCTCATCAATTAACGCAATAATCTCAAATAATATTAGTAATATCTATACGTAATCTTATAGAAAATTTAATTCTTAATCGATTAGCGTTAATTTGGGTACCGTAGCTTAATTCCTTTTAAAGTTGTAAGTAAAATCATAACCGAAATCATTTCGCTAGTAAAACTAGGCAGGTTCTGGTACTAACCTATGCAATGGTTGTGATTGTTGCGCCGTCTGCTGCTGTTGCGTCTTGGACGAGATGGGTTTGGGTTCACTAACGGACCGTTGAAACGTGAATCTAGCACGCGTCGTGTCTATCGTCACGTTTTCATAATCAGGCACCTGCGAAACCGTTCCAAGGTCAGGTCGAGGTCTTGACGTGACACTCGCAAGAACATAGATACCAACCTCGAGTCTGTTACTGTCCCTCGAAAAACTCGAATCCCTCTGTTGCATGTACCCCAGGATGCTGCGCACGTCCTGCGCCAGGCCCCGCTCCAGCCCGTCGACTTTGCGCATGAGCGCCTCGAGCCGCCCGTTCATGACGTCGTACTGCGCGCGACTTAACACTACAATGTCATTGGAATGTGTGTGCGAATCGCCGGTGACCATGACGTACTCGTCGGCGGCGAGCGTGTGCTGCATGCCGCCGGAGGCGGCGGCCGTGAACATGATGGGATCGCCCTGCGGCGGGCTGGGACTGTTCGTGTAATAGCTGGTGCTGCTCGACAGCGGCGCCGTGTGCGCCGACGGCGGCGGCTGGGAGGCGGCGTGCGCCTGCTGGACGGGGGCGGGCGTCGGCTCGTGATGGTACGCGCCGATCGACGACTGGCGTCGGATCGTCTTGATCCTGTGCTGGGCGGGCGGCGTCGATTGCGCTACAACATCACGACGCACTTAAGACCTCGCGCGCTCTCGAGTCACGCGACTTGGGCAGCGGCATTCATAACCTCAATATTCAAGCGCATGCATCGTCAAACAGTAATGGAAATAGAAACGAGAGAAAGAGAATTTAATGCGCAGGCTTTGTACGACATTCAAGAGTGATCGGGTCTATTGACTGTAAGGTTTGAATGATTTCCGGGCATTTGTGTAATGGCGGCCATGGCGGCCATTTTGTGTACACACACACGTCGAACTTACCAATCAGCGGCTGATGCGTTTTGTGTAATCTTAGGTCGGGGATGCTGCGTTTGAGTTGTGAAAGCATGCCTAAACACAATATGTATTACAATTTTTCGAGAAATTCGGAAAACGCCGGAAAAGCTCCGGGAGATTTCAACACCGAATTTCGTCCCGTTCCACAAGTTTTCGGTCATTAATCGCTACGAAGGCATTAGCTCATGATGTCAAATATTAGAATGATCCTAGGATTAGTGGCTTAAGACGGCTTAACCGACAACGAGCCTAAGTAGACTTAAAGTACGACTTAAGTCGATCATGCCTAGAACGCTACGTATTTACACATGTCATGGTCACGCATGGTTTGCACATGTCCCGGGCGGGGTGGGGCGTTGGTAACATCCCAAGGTCAAAGGCAAAGTTATCAAAAGTTAAATATTTCTAGGTTATGTTCAAGGGGTGCGTCTAGAGGGCGTTAGTAAAGAATGTCCTTGACGAGTGTTGGGCGAAACTCACCGGTGATGGAGTTCAACGTGGTCGAGCGTCGTTTCTCCTCGCCGAAATCCAGATTGATCGGAGTGACGTCCTGGCCGGCTTTTTCGGTAGAAAATTCTAGGATTCCATGTCCTGGGAAGTTGCGTTATGGTTCAGTTTCGGGGTTTTCCCGGAAGATCGAGGACAAACCTGATTCGGACTCTTCGCTGCATTGGGACTCCTGGCGTCCGCCGTTGACGGAGTTTCCGCGACTCGAGTGACCGTTCGACCTTGTCTGGAAGTTGTTCCTCATGACGTAGGACCTCTCCCTGTCCGCGGAGTTGGTTCGGGCGAAGAAACGCGCCTTGGGCACCACGCCGGCCTGTTCGTCCTGTAGGGAAACACAGAAATGATTTTCTGCATCGTCCCCGGAAATTTAGCTTCTTACGTCGCGTAGGTTAAAAGTAATTTCCAAGTTGTGCATGAAATGAGTGTAGAACTCCGGATACAACTCCAGGACGTCCAGAAGGTCGTCCCTGTGGATCTTATGCAAATCGCAGTAGGTTAACGCTCGGACGTTGCAACTCGACTTTCCCAAGGTCAAACTGGCGCAGGGGTTCTCGCCGAAGATGTCGAACTTGCCGAGGATCGCCATGACGATGTCGTCGCGAAGGATTTCGATGCTCCCGCGAGAGATGAAGTAGAGGGATGTTATGACGTCGCCGCGATGGACCAGAGTGTCGCCCGGGGGAGCGTGCGTCGTCTTGAACTTGAGCGTCAGGGCGCGGAGGCAGCCGGGGCTGGCGCCGTCGAACACCGAGCAGTTTTGCAGCAGGTTGCGGTTCAGGTGGAGGCAAATGTCCGCCTGGAGGCATTCCGGAAAACCTTTGAGGACGCTGTTCATGTCGATGCCGTTGGTGTACGTCCACGCGTGCTGGAAGTACTCTTCCAGGCGCTGGCGCAGGGGGTTGGGGATCTGATGGAAGCGGATGAATTCCCGCACGCGGAGCATCTGCGTGTGGTAACGGGCTGTGCCCGAGTACAGGCGTTGGATGATGGCCGAAACGTTACCGAAGATGCTGGCGTACATCAGAGCTATAAGGAGGAAGATCTTTTGTTAATAACTTTTATAGTTTTGAAGATAATTTAATCAACCTTTTACAAAATTACTTAGAATTTAATAGCCTTTAGAAATATATATAACTATATTATAATATTAATTGATTTCATTTAGAAACTTAACGATAAATAGAGAAATGTCAAGAATTCGTTCTAATTTGTAATGCTTTACTATTTTAGCTATAACTAATGAAATAATAATGACATATGAATGATCTGAAAAGCAGCTTATTTAACGATAAATTTTGAATTATTAGGTGTATAAAATTGTGTGGTTACCATTTGATATCATTGTAAAAATTATTCTTAAAAGTGGAAGATAAATTTGATACAGACATTTCCGAAGCATGTGTTTAGTACTTTTGCATATAACTTCTACTATCATTAAAATTTTTATCTAAACTTTTCACCAAAATATGTACGATTTAACTGGCTTTCAGTATATGTATAATTATCAATGGTTACCATCTCGGAATAACCATAAAACTAATTAAAACTGTCAAAAATCAAGGAATCTCATAATACTTGAATCTCCTTTCCATTCTTTCGGTATTTACTCAATAACTTTAACAATTTCTAGAAAATTACTACGAATTAAGTTGATTATAACTTAGAAATAAATGATCTATTTAATGATTTATCATAATCAGCAGTTACCAAACTTTTGAGACCTCAAAACCTTCGATAGTTTCGTCACAACTTTTGATAGTAATTTTATTGAACTTTGCTTAGTTTTTCTTAAATAACTTCTACAATTTTCCATCGATTTGGTTCTACTGAACTTTATAATGCTCCTAAGAAAATCTTCTATTAGGAAATATATAAAAACCAGTGGTTACCAAACTGTATCTGCACACAAATCACCTAAGAACTGAAAATGTTTACAGAAAAAATACTTACATCCCACTAACATGACACAAATCGTGAATATCTTCTCCGAATCAGTATTGGGAGCGACATTTCCAAAGCCGACACTGGTCAACGACGTGAAGGTAAAGTAGAGCGCTGTAATATACCGACTTTTTATGCTCGGGCCCCCTGTATTGTTCGCAGTGAAGTACTGCTGCGTATCGTTGGCCAGGATGTCGAGCCAACCGATTTGTAGCAGAGGGCGCTGAGCGTTACCAATGGCGTACCTTAAAAAGATAATTAAGAAATAATTAAGCAATCAAGTAGAGAAGCGATACGGGAATAAAACTTACCAGATGCAGGCTAACCAATGCGCGATCAAAGCAAACGTAGCCATAAGGAGCAAAAGCACAGCAGCGCCATATTCGGAATATCTGTCGATCTTCCTAGCCACTCTGACCAGTCGCAGCAGGCGCGCGGTCTTCAAGAGACCAATGAGAGTCGTCGTCTGAAAGCACAGTGGTTAGCTTCTTCGCTCAGACACGACCGGACGGTCTATCACACCACTCCATAGCAAAACCTACAACTTATTTACAACTGTAAATGCCAACCGAGAAATTGAGCAAAGTTCAACGTCATCGCACCGTGGATATTTACAGAGTTCACCTGAGTTGTACGTTTCTAGGGCATGCTCAATCTGGTCGAGTGCAAAAGTCAAAAATACAGAGATGCAGAAAGAGTCGAGAGTTAAATGTTAGCAAAAGCAGAAACAAAACTCATCTAAGGAAGCTACAGCGCAGTTACCAAACAAATATCGTTACTAGTGAAAGCGTTAGAAGCGTGATATCAAGAAATGTCGCAATAAAACGAAGACAGGAGTGCGAATGGGCTGTTCTTTCATGTGAAACGTAAAACGTCGAAGTCGAAGAGGAAATTTTGTTATTCTCAAACACGCGCCACACCAACAGCGTGCGCGTTGTGCAAACAATTCGGATTTTGCCGCCGAAGACGGTCGGGCGTCTTCGCGTGGATGGAAGAACGGCCGTGTTTGACTAAACTATCATCTACCTCGTCTTTGTCCAAGCCCAACTAGAGAAAAAGGAGAGAAAAATAATAGTGAAAAACACGTTGATTGTTGCGGTCGAGTCGTCGGTTATGTGTGTCTGTTTTGGCCACGCCCCTACGACATTACGTCCAAGTACGTCAAACGTCAATTACGCCATTTACTCAATTACTTAATTACATGTACGTTTTACATTTAATTTACACTATACACAGAGATAACAAGTCGCAATGAACGTAAAATTTGTTTTCCTCCCTTTCGGCCATTTCAGTCTCCTTTAGAGGTTAGGATGCGTGCGCCATCTTGGGGCTGGTGAGTTGGGCGCGAGCTCAAACGAATTTTACGTCCGTCTAGGCACTTTTAACTGTCTCTAGTTGTAAGTATAATCAACAACATCGATTTGAAGTGAACGGTGTTTACGCTGTCTGCGCCTGCGCCCGCCCTGTCACCGAACCGTTTGCGATTTCGTGCGAAAACACCGAAATCTGAAAAGTACAAGGCTGCACAAATTTACATCTCGCACGTGGCTAGTTTAGCGTTCAGCACTATTCAAAAGCTATGTTCATCGTCTAGGCACATTTCGGTTCGCCCTTACGTTAAAAATATTCGTGGTTCGGATTTTTTTCTCTCCCGTGTAAAAATCGTCCGGGTATATTAGGCCGTTTAGGGTTCGGGGTGTCGGGGAGGTGTCGGGGATAAATTTACCTCGTCGGTGTCGCTGCTGTAGATGAGCAGGTCGAACGGAATGGCGGCGACCAGGTCGATGAGGAACCACCCCTTGAGGTAGTGGACGGCGATGCGCACCGGGTGCGAGACGACCTCGTCGTTGCCGCTGACGTACGTCGTGCGGAAGTTTATCAGGATGTCGACTATGAACGTTACATCCACTGGAATTCACAAAACAGGACGATAAGTTTTTCAACGGTTGCAAGTTTTGACTTTAGGCGGCCATAACTTTGAGGGTTGTTGATATTTTTTTATTTGTTTATAATGAAAATAAAGGATGTTTATCTAACAGTAAAGAAAAGTCAATATTAGGCTGCCAACTTTATTTGTTTAAGAGTTATTAATATAAATATATCGGAAATCGTCGGATTAAAATTATCTGCGTGGACAGTTTATCAATTTTGTGCTGGGATATCTAGTAGGAAAACAATAATTTTACGATTAATTTATAGACCAAATTAAAGAGCATTTTATTAGCTCATAGAATGTGTTAAGTATATGTTATTATGATTATTTGTTTGAAAGTTATTAACAATTGTATTGAAAGAAATATTACGAAAAATTACGATGGAAAATTGTTTCCTTCCATTTATACTGAAGATAACTCGGTGAATACATTGACTATTTTATTGTTCTAAGCGCTACTTTATAGAGAATTTATCTTCCTTCTGATCATTGTTTATTGTTCTTTAATAGCCAGTAAATTTCCTGAGTTATTTACTGATAGCTATCAAATAACACAAACTGTAATTTGATTTCCTCGATACTTCTCATCCTCGCAACTTTGAGTGCAGTTCTTTTATCTTAATACTGTTAACTGTACAAATATTTTAACGTAGAAAGAAACAGAATTTATTGGACTATAATTCTACAGATAATTAAAGCAAATATCATTATAAGTTCAAGAGTTGATAACAAGTTTTTCAGAAGAAACTTTCGTTCAAAATTTCGTTATTTGAACTTCAAGAAAAGATATCTCTGCGAATTGTTTGACTATCTAAGTATTCTTAGCACTGTTTTACTTAAGGTTTGTTCCTCTTTCTTTATTCGTATAGAGTTTTTCTCTAAATCGTATTTTACTGTAGTTATTAACTAATAACTTTCCACCAAGACAAACTGAAACTTATTCTTTATCCAATTTCTCATTCCTACTTAACTTAATTTTAAACGCATATAAATTATCTCAATACTACCAATTAAAACAAAAGTTTAAGTGAAAAAGAAAGACAATTTATTAGACTATAATCCTGAGAACAATTGATTAAAAAATCATAATTAGTTCATAAGTTATTAATAATTTTATCGAAAGAAACAAATTAGGATTTCAGATTGCTTCCTTAATTTTCTATCGAGTATATCTCAGTTAATCGCATGTATATTTAATTGTTCTAAACACTGTTTTATACCGTCCCGTCGGATTAACCCTCATCCGATCCCTTTTATCAACTTTTCTACAAATTATAAATATCCCGAGTTATTAACCGAAAACAATCAAACTACGCAGACTGCACAAACTGCAGCTTTTCTCCCCTTCACCTTTCAACTTTCTACTGACCTCAATCATAATCCTTATTAATCCAGCACAAAATAAAACTTACCCTTTTACCCTCCTAACCTTCCGCTAAAAGTAAAATATCAAAACATCAACTCGTTAAGCGCAAACGTGCCCAAAGCATGCTCGCAAATTGAAAGAGCGTTGCACGCGATTTGGCTCGGCGCCAAGTTTCGTTTCGCGTTTGGCTGCCTCAACCGAAACTCGTCCTTCCCGAAGCGTTCGCCTCGCAACAGATGCGCCACGATGGACGAACGAAGTCGTTATGTCCGCGCCGTTTCCGGCGGATGCGCCCCGATAATGTAATCGCGCCGAGTGCGAGCCAAGTGCCCGCATAAATTCATAACTCGACTCAAGAGCGCGCATCGCCGACGGTAAATATTTATATCCCAAAGTCGGTTATATAGCAATTTGATACATCGCCTATCTGTTGACACATTTAAGGAGGAAACTCGAGGATAACTTTCCAGGCGATTTTAAAAATTGCGTACGAGGAGTTAAGAGATCTTACCTATTAGATCAATGACTTCGAAAGGATCCTCTCCGTAGGTTTTGTTGCTCTTGTGGCTGAGGTCCTGGAAGGCCGCCGTGTAGGGCGTGAAGATCGCGGTGTACATCACCAGCAACAGGATGAGCCAATCCCAGGCGGCTTTAAACGGCGAATAGTGCAGGATCGTGAAGCTGTGGATCGACGGCGTCTGTAGTTTGTACTCTGGCAGGACATCTGCTCCCAGATTAAGGACCTTCAAACAAGAGTCGTGCCAAATTACAAATGCGATCGGATTCCCGCCAAAGGTACTCGAAAAGTCAACTTTCTCAAAACGTTTCGCTTAAAATCTAGCAATAAGTACAAGACCGCCACACACATCGGAAGTAACTTTTCCAATGTGCTTCATGTCCCCTTGGAGGTTGAGCTCGAAGTCCTTGGAATTCGTCATGGCGCCCATCTGAGGAATGCCGTTGCAGCCCTGCTCGATCTTGACGACGCTCTTCCTGGAATCCTTGAAGCCCGTGCCGCGAATGCGCACGCTGGACCACTTCGCCTGCAGGTTCCTGAGGTTGGCCGCCGACTCGTTGCGCGCGTTCTTCAGCGAGCTGCCCACCGAGCGACTCTTCTCGATCGGAGGCGGCGGCGGCGTCGTGGAGGTGGATATCGCGCACCCCGCGCTCGTCCTGTGCTGCTGCTGCGCGCTCGGCTGGGAGCCCTGCGAATGCTGATGGCTGGCGCGGCGCGACGGGCGCCCGCCGCCCCCGAGCTTCTCCTTGTGGCTGTCCTCAGACGAACGCGACGGCACGAGCAGCGGTGAGTGGCAATGGCTGTCCGAGTCTTCGTTGGCGTGCAGGGAGCCGGCGACGGAGGCGGCGGCGTGGCTCGATGGCTTCAGCATCCTCCGATCCTTGACGGGCGCGTGCAGACGAGATGTCCTTCCGCCCACCCTTCATTTAATTTAATTTCGGCGTTTGGAAGCTTTCCTCGTTATTCGCTCGTCATAATATTTACTATTATCCTTGAGGGGGTTCCGTTTACTCAATTAGTTTGTGCCAATTATCCTTGTTATCCTTTTATTGTATTATTCTTATGTTTTCGTGCCTTGTTTACATGTAAATACGAATTCTCCGAGTAGAATATCTGCAAGCAATTATGTTATTGTTATTATTGGCCCGATCGCAATTATCCTGGCTCTCATGTCCTTGAAATTAAATTTAAATTTCCCGAGAAGTCGACGAATGATTAATCACTGTCATCATCCTTCATAATCATCATTTTTCTATTCTAATTGCATGTCCCGTTGTGGTCCTTCTTTCTGGGAAACGAATCCTTGGAAGATTTCGAAAGCTCGCGGCGAAAAGAGACTGCGAGGATCACGAAAGATTGACTTAAAACAGCAATTAGGTCCGGGCTAGATGGCGGAGATATATTTAGAAGCGGATTGTTCTTATCCTTTGCGCGTTATCCTGAAATTGTCCTGTCTTTTTGGTCCCTCGAGTGAGACGATTAATGATTGTAACGAACAAGTTCAGTGAAAACGCGACAGTTTTATTGAGTTTCATTTGTAACTGCGACTTTTCCCCAGGATAACTCCTACAGTCCTTGAGATACATAACATATGTCCTATGAACTCGAAAAGAGAACTTAAGTGACTATCAGGATAACTCTAGAGTTTTACTGTAGTTTCAATTAATTAAAAGTTATAATTAAAAATGCAAATAGATACAAGTTTTTAGCTTAGAATTAAATTCTTGGTTTTGATCAAGGATATCTCTCGCAATTTTAAGGATATGCCATTTATCTAAAATGCATATCATAGAAAATTTAATACTTTATGAAACTGTTTTTAGAATTTTTGTATATACTTAATAGTGTTTGTGTTATAAATAAAAAAGTAAACAAAATCATATTATTGTTACCCAGAAAATTTTACTTATGTAAAGTTTAAATTATCATGTACATAACTTCTCTGTTTATATGCATTTTAAAAATATTTTTACATCATGTAAAAGATAATTTAACTGACTATAATAATATTCTATTCGCGAAATAGTTAGTTCAATATTACAAAATTTATAATTGGAAATAACAGCAAAAGCAAAATTATGGTGTAAAAATGACTACTGACTTTAAGAAAATTAATAACAATATAACCAATTATTATTACTACAAATATTTACACTTAACTTAATAGACCATTTAATACTCTATCAATATCTCTTTAGTATTTGTAAATAAATGTTAAACCTCAGAAGTTATAAATGAAAATCTGTCAGAAATCATCTCAACAAATTTCAGACATCCCACACAAAATTAATATCGATCCAATCCAATATTATCCCCGAGGAATTCCCCAGCTAATTAAAATCGATGGACACATATGCATAGTTAATTCAAATACCTAGTAAAGTTAAGTGCGCATCGGTGCACTCTCAGCAAACTTTGACATTAAAATGTTAGCAATGCCAATATTGACGCGGTCACACTAATGTAATGAAAACACAATCAGCCTGTAAAGTTCTAAGTTTGAAGGACGCTTGCAAACTACCACATAGTGTAAAGTTATAGTGACATACTCCAAATTGGAAATTTAATTAGCTTTGGCGTTTCAGGATAGTTGGTTGGGTTTAATCAGTGGATAAAAAGTTATAATGAAAAATGTTGATAGAGAACTATTCTACGAAGTTTCTTTTAACTTCTACCGTAGAAAGTTAATTAAGGTCAAGATATGTATTTTCTGAATATCTTAATTAGTGCAGAATTATAGAAAATTTAATTTAATGTTATTCCCGTGTTACGAAATGTAAATTGCGTCTATATTTAAGGAGTTACGGGGATATTTCTAGAGAGAAACGGTTACATGAATAGTTCAAATTTAATGATAATTACTTAATTGACAGTGAAGTATAATTAGTAGTGTAATAGAGTATAATATGCAGAATTTAATTGTTAATAAGACCAAGTTTAATGTATTACAATATACCGAGTCGTTCAAAAGTTATTAGTTAAATTAGTACGAGAAATAATCTCAGTTATAACCCATATCAAATCAAAGAAAATTGATTATTTAAATAATTAATAACTCACATAATTAATTATTTTAGCGAGAAATACTATCGTTTATATTATAGGCAATTTATCTAGCTTTATATTTGCGTTAAATTGGTGGAAATCGGCCCAATAGAAAAAAAGTTACATTAGGGAAAGTGTAATATTTCATTTGAAAGGACAAAAAGACAAAAGGACAAAAACTCGAGAAGTTTCTGAAGGACTCGGGGATTTGAGCCTTTCAAGAAACGGAAGTGGAAATGCGTGCTCGCTCGACAGGACGATTGCTTAACACTGACACACTCCACACTCGCATTTTACAGAATATCGCTCTCTGAGAAAGGACAAGAGGGCTCAAATGCAGAACGAGGCTGGAAATAATCCTGGAGGAGTAGATCGTGCTCAGGACTCACATACAGCGGCCCAGGATCACATTTCACTGGGGTCATTAAATTGCAAGCCTGCGGGAATTCGATAAATCAAAATTGAATTGAAATCTTCCGGAATATCCCAGGACAATCAACGGGGGAGCAAAAATTGGGAAAACTTGAAAATTCGAGATGAAAATGCAACAGTGACGGAAGTACAAGGTGCGAAAACCGATGTCGATGAAAATTCTCCCTACAACAACGCGCACGATCGATCCCGGCGGTTGGTAGCGCGCACGGTGCACGCCAGGACGCCGACAGGACTCAGAATTCTATCTAACAGGACGCCGTCCGCGAAAGCCATTCACACTCTGTTCCGACGCTTGCAATCGACAAACCTGCGGTTTCAAGATCGCGACCATTATGATCAGCAAACCGCCACCATCGCAGTATTGTCCTGTGACCTATGACCTGCATTCTGCACCTTGCAGGACGATAGAACTGTGGCGCGTGCATTCATTAATTATTAGCGCAGTTCAATCAACGTTAGACGCACCTGAAGCTCACTAAATTATTTACTTTCTATTATCCTTCATCCTTTCCCCCGACGGCTCCGTTAATTTTTAACTTCCAGGACATGAAAACCAAAACAAAATATTCATTGCCCTACCCAAACTGTTTTCCTTTTTATTTACGACTCCCACAGGACGAAGGATCCTGTCATCCTGCAATCCTTCGGCTCAAAACGGTACAAAAAAATTTGTACAAAATTCTAACTTCAATTTGTTGATTATAAATTGTAAATACATCCGAGAGTTGTCGAAATTTCCGTTATCCTTGTTGACATACTTTCGTCCTCCAGGATATTAAACGGTAACGTATCACAAAACGTATTTTATCACACTTGTTGTACACTGCATTCACTAAAAGGACGTTTCCGGCGTTAACATCAGTTATCCTTGTTGCATCCTGGCGGTATATGCACTAAAGTTTTGTACTATCCTAATACACGTATATTTATCACATTGATATATCGAATATTTTTTTACATATATATATATTTAGCAAGCCGTCGTCCTTGGTCCTAATTGTCCTTTTTCGTCCTTTCTGTGTTAAAACGCTTAAAATGTTATAATATTTGTAAAATTTCTGCGAACGATTGCGGGTACGTCGCGCGCGTCTGGCGGATGACTGCGCACTGACGGCGGCGGCGGCGGGACGCTGCCAGGAGCAGGACGAGCGGCAGGACGTGGATGCGCCCGCAGCCGGGGTGAACACACTGCCGCCGCCGTGCTCCCGCGCGAGCGAGATAGATTCATGCCCGCTCTAATGCAATGCCTCCGCAACGCTTAAGTTTTATCCTAGCCGGGTCCTGCGAGTGGAAAAGGACGAAGCGTCGGCATGGGGGACGACATGAATGGAGAGCGCGGGTGGGGGAGGCATGTAAATCGACTGGGTGTGCTGGTGAAAATGGAGCTGCATTGAAATTATTATTGCCGGATGAAAAAAAGGACGACGGGACGACCGCGTCCTGCGAATTATAACGGTTTAGCACTTCTTATTCATGAATTTATCGCTCCTAGCGAATTTCTCGCGAGCATGTTGCGCTTCTGACTTTTATTACTTTTTTCACTCTTATTGATGAGTCAAATTACTGGCTATGCTGATATATACCTTCCAGGAAAGCTTATTAAATTCCGAAGAGCATGGAATTAATGAATTTTCTTGAAATTTGTTAAAATTACCGTTACAGGGTGTTATAATAAGAAAATTATCACGCTAAAGAATCTCAAACTATGTTAATATGAAGTTTACATAGCGGTAAATCATTTGTTTCTAATAAAGCACAACTAAACTATATACTTATGAAATATCAATTAAATAGTCTATTCATAGACGTTCAGATAATTAAAATCAAGATAATAGTTTAGACGCCACAGGGTGTTATATACCGCTATCAACTTACGAGTTTTTGCGAAAATTTGTATCTCCGGCTCAGTTTCATATCAATTTCATATGCAGTTTTCGTAATATACCAAAAAAACTAAATGTTATTAGATTCACTATTAAATTGCCTATAAATAACAATTTTTTAAAATGGTACTAGTTTCGTTGTAAAGAAACTACAGAGCGTTAACAAATGAAATGTTAAAATGAGTCTGAACATACTGAAACATGTCTCTTAAATCAGTGATAAATAATTTATATATGACTAACGATCAATAAGCAATACATTTTTAGATATTCCAATATATTTCCTTTATATTGGCCTTTGCAGTATTGAATTTGATGGATTGGTTTGTAAGTTACATGGTACTGAAATCAATGTTTGATTTTCGATCCAAAATTATGAACAGACTTAGTTGGACTTGGAATAAATTGAATAAATATTTCATCAATTATTTAATATAATACATCAAATTAAAGCTTATTAAATTATCTTTCATATAGCGTATTGACTACATATGTATTCCATTTAGTTAATAATTTATTGGGTGCTAAATTATAAAAAACTCTCTAACAAAAGATTTCTGTGTTTCTTAGTAATTTCTATCGACAAAATACACGAAACTACAAAAGCTAAGAATTTTCTTGGTAAAACACACATTGAAATAAACAATAAATAATGTTCTTCGAGAAATATATGAAAATATACTTGGCATACTAATAAATTCAAGTGAATAAGTCGACCCAAATCCCAAACGCGACATTTTCTCTTCAAACAAATCCGAAGGCTACTTACATAGCAGAAAAAAACACATTATCTTTCAAGTATTAAAAGGACTGACACAATAATGGGAAAAGGATAATACTGCGGTTGGCATGTGGTTTCATTACAATGAGCTGACGTCTGATACTTCTGTTTACGCAACGTGCATACTTCTAGTTACAAGGAGAAGAACATCAAAATCAAAATATCAACTAAGAATTAGACTGATAATTCTTGTTGGCAATAAACTGAATTCCGAACTAAATTTCCAGGAAGGAATAAGGACAAAGTCGTCTCCAACGATCGCTTCGTTATTATCCACTCATTCTGGCAGCGAGGACATTGGAATTTAGTGTTTTCAGACTAATAATGTTTCAGTTTTCCTAGAAACATGAAATCGCGAGTTGTCACTACTTTGTCAGGAGATTTCGTTATTAAACGTTGACAATTTATAAAATTACAAGTCAGTCAGGTTTGCATTTTCAATAAATTGAAAGATTTTTAGTTGAAATAATTCATTGTTTGGTAATTGTAAACATAATTTCGTTCGAAGGATAAAAGAATATGGGCAAAATTGGGAAACGAATAGAATGTTGATTTTCTCTTATTTCGAGGTGTGTTCACTAATTCGAACACGAGTGACTCACGAATAGTGATTCATCGTAGTAAACATGTAAATTATGCAGTAGTGCCCGATGAGCATCCGCCGGAACATGACAGAGCGCATGGTGTGAAGGCGCCGGGCCAACACTGATCGATACGCGGAGGACCGGCGAATGCGCGCGCATTCCTCTCGCACGTGGCAACATTCAGGCGAACTTCAACTAAACTCTTAGGCACGAATTCGCCCCTCACCTCTCTGAACTTCGTCTCGCAATGCTCCTCCTCCTCCTTGAGCTGCTGCCGCTGCTGAAACTCATACTCGAGCTCGGTCCGGACCTCGTCCAGATCCAATCCGTTGACTTTCTCGTAATCGTACTCGCACTCGTCGCCGGGCAGGCACTTGCGCGCCGTGGGGGTGATCGCCGCCGTCGCCGAGGCGCCCGAGTTGTTCGACTTGCACGAGTGGCGGCGCGCCGCCTCGTTGCAATCGTAATTGGGGCGCTCGCCGCCGCCAGCCACCAGACCGCTCCACACGCCGCCGACGCCACCCGCGGCGCCGTTGCGGCTCTTCGAGCGCGACCTCGAGCGCGAGCGCGACAAGCTCAAGCGGCCGCGCTTCCGCTGGCGCTTCAGCAGCTTCCCCTGCTTGCGATTCACGTCGTTCTCGACCTGATTCAGCAGCGTCTCCACCACCAACAGATTTTCTTCGTCGAACATCTTCGCAAACACTTTAGCACTTTTATTTCACGCTCAAAGGTGTCAGACAAACATTGTCGAGCGATTTGGAAAGTTTTAAAATGTGAAAAGTGACTTTAGTTTTTAGTTATTTTCAATTAGTAATATCATTAATTGCTAATATTGTCATACATCTTTAGAAAGGTATTGAAATTCTTAATTAAATGAATGTTTAGTTTATTTCGTGGCATTTAGCGTTTAGAAGTTATGAAGAGTTAAAAGTGAGGTTTAAATTTTTAGTTTAACTTTTCCTATAAAAATAAGTTATTGAACATTTCTTAATATTACCAACATTAATTCTTATAAACATAAAACTTTTCTTATATTTTTTAAAAGTCTATTAAATTGTATTTAATTAGATGATTAAAAAAAGTTCCTATAATTATGTGTAGAGGTTCTACAGGGTGCTAAACTTGAGCAAACTTTCTATGAAGACTTTTTCTAGTGTTCCAGATTTTTATAAATAACTATATAGAATAATAACTTAACAACATATTGTTATAGCAACAATAAAAGCCAGATAAATTATCTATAATCTGATGTATTGCACGAAAGTGTAACTATTTTGGTTAACAATGTACAGGGTGTTAGAAACTGAACCGAATTTTATTCTAACACTTATCTCAAACAAAAACGTTTTCTATCAAACTTGTATTGATAACTAAATTTGAATAAAAATAAACAAATATTGCTTTACCTTATTGGAAAGCTTAGTAAATTCTCTATTACCTACAGTAATTATTTTTTTTTTAATATTATTTTGTATGCCTTCAAGAAGGTGTCAAATTGCAAACATCATAATTGTTGTAATTTTATCTTTCTGAGTAATTAAAACTTTCTCGTGTTGGTTCCAGATGTCGCTATTGTTCATGTATAATGTTTAAACTATACGGCACTGATTCTAACCTCAATGACTGAATAAATTTCTAGTTTATTCGGTTTGGAATTAATTAAATCACGTTATAAACTTTTAAGCAACAATGTGAAACATGCGAACTTTCTGCTTTAAACTTTCCCCGTGATTCTAACCTATTCCGACGACCACTAAACACCGCCAAACTAAATAATTAAAGCTCGTTTAACTTTTGGGCTGTCCAAAGCTTCGCGTCACTTTTCACCAACTTTCGGCACTTTTCGACACAGATTTCACGAAAATCATAACATATAATTATGAATCATTTTTACGGTTTAATTATTTTTTTAGTTTTAGTTTAATTCGAATTTTATGTAAATTTCACTCTCATTGCACATTGCGCCCCCGAACGCGATCGAGCACTGGGTACAGCACGAGTGCGAGTCGCGCGACGCGGAGCGATCAATTCTTTTGCCGCCGTCGTGGCCGCCGCCGGCCGCCGCGGCTGACTCGTCGCGATCGTTTGGTGCGCCTTCCGCCGCCAGCCGCCCCCCGGTTCGCATTGTTACTATTTTACTATTCACTGTTACAGCCGCACACGATCCGCTCGGTAAAAATCCGGCGCTGTGTATGTAGGTTGGCCGGTTACCAGTTGGCCGGCGCGCCAACAACCCCGGGATTATTATTATTTGTTAGTTGTGCCAGTGTGCCGAGAAAGAGAGGGCAGGACAGGGTGGACGAGAACAGATAGAGAGCGCGCAGTCGTAATTGTAATTGGGGGTGCATTCGTTATTCAATTCGATTTGTTTGACGCCAACGTGAGTGACATACGAGTCAGTGGCTAGTCCCTAATAGTATACTCCTGTCCACTCATCCTCGTCCACCTACCGAATCCTTGAAAATGCACCCTTGAAAGATAGTTTTTGTTTCAAGGAATACTGATAAGCGCAATTTTGTTTCTTGTCAATGTTTAACCGCATTTTTCGTCAATATTGGTCGACATATCGTCCAGCCAGGATAACCAGGACTATATACAACCAAAGACCGTTTTGATGTCCTCGTGCGGATAAGCTTTCCATCACACTTTCACTGATTTCGGCGTTTACCATTTTTACAGCATAAGCCCTAACGTTTTACGTCGTTTTTATGACTTTATCATTATTATTATGATTGCCTTTTCTGTTTCTTCTTCTATTTTTAGCTCTGGCGACTTTACCGCCCTTATCAATAACTTTTCAACTTATTTAAGTCCACCTACAATGATTTTATCCGTATTTTTATTACATTTTAACTTCTTCGGATTTTTACATTGAAACTGGTACTATACAGGACGAAAAGGACGAAGCCATTCGTCAAATATAAGGAAACATTTTCCATGTTATCGTCAACTGCGTAGATATCGATTCATACTATTTGAGGGGGAAGGAAAGTATCAGAAAGTTATAAAAAGTTATGGACGTGAAATGAATAGAAAATAATGTCGACTTCAACTTCGCAATTAGGGTTTTGTTATCCTTTCGGATGGAATTGTTATTTGTTAGACATTGTTTGAAAGCCTTTTAAATTTTGGAGATAATAGTGTTTTTGTTTGTTTTCGATTTGTTTTCATTCAAAAGTTACAGGGTGTTAAAGTAACGCTTTATTTTGCTTTCTTTTGAATTATTGCCGCAAAATGTATCTACCTGTTTAATAATTTTTTCTGCACTTCTAATTAATACATTTTAAACTTTCTAAATATGTACAAAAACCGTTATGAATTGCCTGCAGTATAATACTTATATCATGCCGATGACCTGTTTTGTTTCTGATCTACAGGGTGTAGATCACAGGGTGTAGAAACTTTTACAACGGTTCTCGTGAAGCTATCTGACTTATTTTATGTCTTGACTATTTCCTGGCATATATACTATTTTTCTTTCTACTGTTATATGCCATGTTAAAGACAAATAAATTGTCTATAATTTAGTAATCTACTGAAAGCTGTACCTAATTTACGTCACAATCTACAGGATGTTAGAACTAACAATTCCTTCAAATTATAAAAATAATGTTGTAGATTCATTGTCATACTATATAATTATTTTCTATACTTAAACTCAATAAATTCCAAACTCTCTATACATATATAAGAAGCTCATTAAATTGTAAATTAGATTCCATTTAGTGTATATTAGTGCCACTTTTCGTTCCAGATCTACAGAGTGTTATAGTTAAAACAAATTTCGATAAGCACTTTATGACGCATTTTTCGTTATGAGTAATAACCGAATTAAGTAAATTCTCAATATTTTATTATAATATACCATTAAAAAGACAAGAAAATTGTCTATCATTTGGTATATTTACTGAAACAATCGCTAATTTGGTTCAGAAACTACTGGCTATTAAAATAAACCTACGTTTCCTTCATCAAAATTCCTTAACTACTGACGTTTTTACATAAACGTTTAACGATTAATCATTAATGCCACTATTGAAAGAAAGAATGTAATATATAATTAGAAAACTAATTAAGTGCCCTCTAATTTACACTTTGCACCTGCTCCGTATCGCTCTCCTATGCGGCATAAAATAACGAGAGAAATAATGTTTTTTTTTTGTAAAATAATTCAACTTAGAACTTCTTAATTTCCACCACGCCCACCCTCATTATCGATTGCAATTTCGCATAAAATTTTAATACAAAACACAATATCCCCATGTTTTCCCTTCGGACCCCTCGACATGTGTGAAACAGTCAGCTATTTCCGTGCGTCGCGCGTCCGCCGTCCTCCAACCACCGATTTACCAATTTCCATGAATATTAGAACAGGACACGGCCGCCGGCCGAAACCCTTGTAAAAACTTCGCCGCCGTTGCCGGTGGCAATGTCACGACCACCGCCGCTTCGCCCCCGCCCGCCGTCGGGGACTTTGTCGGCGCGTACAACAACGGCGGGGTGGAAAACGCGAAGAATATGAAAACATATTAGTTTACAGAAACGATACGACCAAGTTTGGGAACGCACGCAAAATGGGAAAACCCATTCGGGAAAACAATAAAAGAAAATGGCGCGTGACGCACAAAGAGGACGTTTCGTAATACAATACAGTCGGGCAGGACGCCGGGCCGAGGGCGAAGACGACAACGAGGAAATTTCGCCGAGCAAATTGAAATGTGTTTGGCGGGGGGGCGCAGGAAAATGAAAAACGGAGGAAACAGGCGAGGAAGGTGGGAAAAGTGCGTGTTTCCTCGACCGGAAAATATGCGTGTGATCCACTGATAAACGCCCAACAGCGAAACACATGCCTCAGTCAACAGGGCCGACTGTTATACAATTCAAGGACGTTTTATAACATATTTTAATTTTCCCGGAAATTTCCCGAGGAAATTACACACGGGCATTGACGCCATGCCCCAAAAAGTTGACTTTTCAAGTATTTGTTCGGCAAAGCCGTTTTCGGAGAAAACCGATGAAAATTAAGCGAAGGAAAACTCACCTGCGCTACTTTCTCCCCCATTTTCGGCGTGTGCAACCCGCTCTGGAAATACTTAGCCGAACCATTATCCTGCACCGAGAACTGTAATCAATGGATAATTCGATTGCATCAACCGGGCACTACAAGCGTGTATGTTGGGTTGCGTGCTTCTTCCTCGTCATTCGGTCCGATCAGAGACGATTTTCAGCGAAAAGCACTTACGTCCTAACCCAAATTACTCAGTAACAACTAGTAAACAAAACCATATCGAACTCGCCCTTAAAAGCCTTAAGATCCTTTAAACACTGTCAAAGGCTAATTAAACAAAGTTTCTACTGCTTGCGCCACTAAAACTCGATTAAAACTGAAACGGAAACGTTACATATTATTCTACTCGATGTGCGGACTTAATGCGAGGATAATTCAAGGATAAACTACAGGGCGAAAGTCAAGAAACGCCAGGAAAAATGTTGATAGTGCTGTTTAAAACGTCCTACGCCATGTGCGGACACGTAACCGAAGCGCGTGAATAATGCACGCCTCGCGGCGCTTTATTATCCTGCGCTTTGCATGTATTATTGACCGCGGCGTCCGAGGAAAGCTCGAAAATAGTCGCCGGTGACGACGGAGCGTCGGGAAACTGGAACGCATCGAGCGCGATCGACAACATCGCGATATTAATGCATATTTAACGATCCTCCGATCGATGCGCTCGACGTGCACGTCCTAGACACGATTTTCTTCGCGTCCTGCCGCTTTTCCCGCGCCTTTTTCAAAGCTCGCGGCCCGCTAACGTAGGCATCCCAGCGCGCGTCGCGGTTAACGAGATTTGAAAATCCTCGCGGCCAAAATGGCAACGGTCCTGTTTCGGGACGTGATTAACCGCGCGTCCTTGTTGCTAGCGCAAATGGCCAGACATTAGGGTCCTTGACGGGCGTCCGCGTTAACTCCTTTCTGAATAAGTAACGAGCCATTAATACCTGAGCTCGTCCGAGCCGGCTCGGCGGCCGTTTTGCGTTAATGCGCGCGCGACCTTCGCAAGGACGAGCGTCCCGGAATCGTGTATTCTATTACGCGCGACGATCCCGCCGAGCTTCACAAAGCTCGCGTCGATTTGATGATCTTTTTTCGAGCGCGGCGGTGCGTGGATTGAGCGTCAAACTGATTGCCGGCGCCGACTGGCGGCGGTGGGATTTCGGTGCGACGGGCCGGGGATAATTGGATTTAGGGATGAAATGTTTACGAGTCGCGGACGGCGAGAATGCGCGGGATGAGTGTGAGATTGAGGCGCACGTGATCGCGGCGACGGCTGAATGCGAGAGCTTTTGAGCTTTTGAGCTCGAGTCAGAGCTTTTAAAACTTGCACAGCTTAAAATTATTAATTATTATATACAGTCAATTTAATATGGTATATTAACGAAGGTCTGCAGATTCAAAGGCTTCGAAAGCTCTCGAAAGATCGAAAACGCCCAAAAGCTATTCGATGATTTTCTTTTGATAAGAAGCGATTTTATCTTTTTCGGATGAAAGTGAAGAAAGCTCCTGAAAGCTCAAAAGAACTAAAAGGCTGACAATGAACTTAGAAAAGTTGCAAATCTTGAAATCATTAATTTTATGTATACTACTTTGTTTCTTGTAATATTTTCGTAAAAGCTCTACTGCGCAAAAGCTCTGTAAACTCCTAAAAGCTCGCAAAGCTCTCGATAGCTCCAAAACATAGTTTATCGGTAAGTATTTGGTAGTAAGAAATAATTCTAAAATGTGTTTTCAAAAAAAGCTCGTTAAAGTTCATGAAAGCACAAAAGCTCTAAAATCTCAATTTTGTAAAAATATGTCCAAAATTAAATTTTCAGTATAATAAATCCTTTTAGTCTAGAAAGCTCAAAAAGCTCAATCATGAAACGACAAAATTTAATAACGTCTGTTAATTAATAAAACCCAGGTGTGTGTCGAACAAATTACCTTCTGTTTGAGTGAGTCCGTGGTCGGATTGCTGAGGCTTGGACTCTTCCGGTCGTAGGACGTGAAGGCAGTCTTGTATCTCTGTAGGTCACTTTCAGACGATACGTTCGGGAATTGCTTCGAGAG
>JARRAA010028302.1:0-15858 GCA_030557295.1 Ecitodaemon sp. MM-2014
AGCAGGCGCTGAACGCGAAGCAGGGCCAAGCGAAGAACTACAAGCTCATCTGCGATCCGAACTTGGTCAAGGGGGGCGTGAAGTTGTACCGGTACGATGGGCTGGTGCAGGGCGATCCGTCCTACACGGCGCCCACGCCGCGAGATCCGCGGAACCTCTTGTCCCGCATCTGGAACCGGCTGGAGACGCTCGAGTTGATCATTCCTAGGTGGACTTGTCATAAAACTGCTTTTTTTTCCAAGTTCCCTTCACCAATTTCGAATTTTCCAGATTTCGGATAGACACGAACTACGTCGGAGTGCCTCCGGCCGTGGAAGTGTCCATTTTCCATCTGAACGACAACATCGATAAGCAATTCTTGAAGGACATCGTCCAGAAGTTCGGCACGGTCGACGAGCTGCAGATCTATTATCATCCCGTGACTAACAAGCATCTCGGCCTGGGGCGCGTCGTCTTCGCCGCCGTGGACGAGGCGAGCCTGTGCGTGGAGAAGCTGAACAGGACGAGCGTGATGGGCAAGGTGCTGGACGTGACGCTGGACAGGTTCGGCGAGAAGATCAAGGCGAAGTTCGAGGACGCCACGACGGAGAAGAAACCACCTGTTGTCGCCGAAAAGAGCAAGAAGGAGGAGAAGGAGGCGCCCGCCGAGAGGGAGAAACCTGTTGCGCGCGAGGAGGAGACCAGGGCGTCCAGAGGGGGCGGGTACGACGATAAGTACGAGGATAAGGAGTACAAGAAGGACGAGCGGGACAGGCGGCGAGACAGAGGCGACAGGCACAGGAAGGACGAGCGCGCGCACGACGAGCGCGAGCGAGACAGAGACGGGGGGAGGTATCGCAGGGGATCGAGCGGGGCGTACAAGAACGACTACTCGCCCGCGGTGGGCGCGACCAACGACGCGTATCACTCGGAGGGGGCGTATCCGCCGAGCAGCGTCGCCGGCACGCCCTATCCGCCCCCGCCGCCGCAAGCCACGCCCATGTGAGTAGCGTGCTTTTCGCGTGAGCGCTTTGTTTGAAATGTTTCTGCAATTAGGTACGATTACAACATGATGGCCGGCTACAACCCGCACTACGGCGCCTACGCCATGGGCTCCTGGCCGCCGCCGATGCCGCAGGCGTGGCCCAAGGTGCCGTGGACGGACGCCGCGGACAAACCGCAGCCACCGCCCGCCAGCGCCGCCCCCTCCAAGTGGGAGGGCGACGCGGCGGACGGCAGGCGCGAGAAGCGCAAGCACAAGAAGGAGCGCAAGAAGGAGCGCGAGCGCGACAAGCCCGACGCGAAGGAGAAGGACGGCGGCGGCAAGCCGGACGACGACGGGACGAAGACGCTCGACCTGGACACGCGGATAGCCATGCTGCTCAAGGGCAGGACGGCGAACGCGCCCTCCTTCCTCAGCTTCCCCGACTCGGACGAGGACGCGCGCAAGAGCCCGCGCGTGCCCGCCTCGGCGGACAGCGACGACGACCACTCGAGCGTGTCGCTCTCGGACCTGCCCATTAATCCGCCCGCCCCCGACGTCGCCGCCGCCGCCGCCGCCCCGCCCGCGGAGTCGCCCCCCCTGTCGCCCTTCCCCTCGCCCTTCGAGGACAAGGACGCCTACCTGCAATGCTATCGCGACAACGTCGAGTGTTCGCGCAAGGAGGCGCGGCGATTGGCCGACGCGGACAAGATCGGCTCGGACATTTCGTCGAGCGAGGACGAGCTGCTCACCGGCGGGCAGAACTACTCGCCCATCGCCGACTTCAAGGTGGAGGCCGTCAAGTCGCTCGACGACGAGATGTCGCTGAGCTCGCTGAGCAGCAACGAGAAGATCGTCGAGTCGGTGGACGCCAACGGCGCCTACCAGTACTACGGCGCCTATCCCTCCTACGCCCCGCCCCCGCCGCCGGGCGCCGCCGGCGCCGGCGCGACGGACTGGCGGCAGGCGGCGGGCCATGCGCAGTACCCGTACGCGCAGCAGATGTACATATCGCAGTACCCGATGGGGCAGTTCCCCTTCCATCCCTCCTCCTATCAGTCCTTCCTGCCGCGCGCGGCGCCCGCCGCCGACAAGGCGGATCCGCACGCCACGACCATCTCCGAGGTGGTCGACAAAATCGCCCAGGAGCTGAAGCAGATCCTCAAGCGGGACTTCAACAAGAAGATGGTCGAGAACACCGCGTACAAGAAGTTCGAGTCGTGGTGGGAGGAGGAGTCGTCGAGGAAGAAGGAGGACAGCAGCAAGGAGAAGAAGGAGGAGGTGGCCGTCGCCGAGCCGCCGAGCAAGGACAACATCAATCTGCTGCTCGAGTCGAATCGCGACTGCTTCGACGGGCTGGGGCTGGGCTTGCGCGCCTCCTTGCCGAAGATGCCCAGCTTTCGGCGCAAGAAGATCCCCAGCCCCGTGCGGCTCGACGAGGACTCGCGCAAGGCCTCCGACAACGAGGAGATCGTGCAGAACTCCGACGACGACTCGGTCAGCGGGCAGCCCGCGAGGAGTCTGAGGCGCGTGCGCAAGGCGTCCACGTCCTCGTCGTCCAGCTACAGCTCCTCGACGTCGAGCTCCAGCGACGACGAGTCGTCCGACTCGGACTCGCGGCACCGCGCGCACCCCAAGGTGCGCAATCGGCGGCGCACCAGGAGCAGGTCGCGCTCGAGGTCCAGATCGCGGACGAGGAGCAGGAGTCGCTCCGTCACGCCCGAGGACCGGAAGACGCCGGTGCCCGCCGGCTTCTCGCCGCTGCACGACATGGACCTTGACGAGATCTCGCGCTCGCCCATCGACGACGGCATCGAGGCGAGCTGCGTCACCCCCGAGCCGCTGAAGAACGACGAGGACTCGCGCTCGCTGATGGACGTCGACACCGACACGGCGGGCGAGACGCCCGTCAAGGAGAAGAAGCACAAGAGCACGCTCGACAAGCTGCTGGACGGCGACAGCGATCTGAGCGACGACGAGCGCGAGTACCTCGAGCGGCGCCGGCGCAACACCGAGTGGATGGCGCAGATCGAGCAGGAGCGGCTCGAGATGGAGCTGGAGGCGAAGAAGGCCGAGCTGGAGGAGCTGAACAAGCGCGAGGACGAGAAGACGCAGACGAAGCTCGACGTCGAAGGCGAGGTGGCGAGCGAGCAGGTCGACGAGGTCACGTCCAAGAGCAAAAAGAAGAAGGAGCTAGAGAAGGAGGCCAAGAAGCGCGGCAAGGACGCCGGCAAGAAGGCCAAGGGCGCTGACGCGGGCGCCGACGTCGACCTGGAGACTTCCGCCGTCGAGGCCTTGGCGCTGCTCGCCACCGGCGGCGACGACGTCAAGCGGGTCTCTCTCAACGGCCAGGACCAGGAGCGCCAGGACGCCGAGATGACGACGTCGCGCCTCTCGGAATCCTCCGACGCGTCCAGCCCGCGCTCGCAGGTCGCCATCGAACATTCCTACTGCATGCCGCACGCGCAGACCGACAAGGAGAAGGAGAACCTCCAAGACGCCGACGCCAAGGACGGCGCCGACAACAACGGCCTGCTGCACGACCACGGCGCGTATCTCGCCGCGGAGAGCAAGAGCGCCGCCGGCAAGGACGTCAAGGAGAAGGCGACGAAGGCGAAGGCCGCCCGGCCGAGGAAGACGGCCAAGGATCGCAAGTTCCAGGAGCTGCAGAACCTGTTCGATCAGCAGTCGTTCTTCGACCGGCAGGCGGAGGCGCCCGCCGCGCAGCCCAAGCAGCCGGTCAAGTACGGCAAGCGCGACCTCTCCGCGGAGATGACCATCCTCTACGAGTTCCTCACCAAGGGCATCGACGCCGAGGACATCAAGTACATGAAGAGCTCCTACGAGGCGCTGCTGGCGAACGACAGCATCGGCTACTGGCTCAACGACACGCACTGGGTGGACCACTGCGCGACGGACCTGAACGCGCTGCCGACGCGCAAGCGGAAGCGCGACGACTGGAAGGTGCACGTGACGGGCTGCGCGCGCACCGAGGGCTACTACAAGATCGCGCCGCAGGAGAAGGCCAAGTACAAGTACCATCACGCGCGCAACTTCACCACGTCGCCGAACAACGCGCCGATCGTCAAGCAGCAGCAAGGTACGCGAACGGCGGGCGCCGGTCGCGACGCGCCGCTGACGAACGCCTCTCTGTGTTGCAGGTCTCTCCAGGGAAGCCCGGTCCAACCAGCGGCGGCTGCTCACCGCCTTCGGCACCGACACCGACTCCGACCTGCTGAAGTTCAACCAGCTCAAGTTCCGCAAGAAGCAGATCAAGTTCGCCAAGTCCTCCATCCACGACTGGGGCCTCTTCGCGATGGAGCCCATCGCCGCCGACGAGATGGTCATCGAGTACGTCGGGCAGCGCATCCGCGCGACGATCGCCGACCTCAGGGAGCGGCAGTACGAGGCGGTGGGCATCGGCAGCTCGTACCTGTTTCGGATCGACATCGAGAGCATCATCGACGCGACCAAGACGGGCAACCTGGCGCGCTTCATCAATCACAGCTGCAACGTGAGTGTCTGCTCGTCGGCGCTTCGAGTTTGGTTTATTGTTTTGGTTTATTGCAGCCGAATTGCTACGCGAAAGTCATCACGATCGAGTCGCAGAAGAAGATCGTCATCTACTCGAAGCAGCCGATCGGCGTCAACGAAGAGATCACCTACGACTACAAGTTCCCGCTGGAGGATGAGAAGATTCCCTGCTTGTGCGGCGCGGCGACGTGCCGCGGCACGCTCAACTGAGTGTTGCGTTTATTATTGTGCGTTGCGTTGCGTTTCGTTCGCGATCGATGCGTCGATTGAATCAATCGAAGCGGCGCGCGTCGTTTGTACATACGTTGGACGTTATTGCGTTTCCGATTCGCGCGCGAGTTAATTAATTAGTTTCGCCGAACTTTGAGCCACGCCGAAAGTGACGCGTGGCGGCGGCGATTGACGTTGACGTTTGCGGACTGAGAGTTTTCATCGGATCAATCTATGTACATACATTTCACCATCTTTTATTACTCAATTCTACGGATATGATATAAATAATTGTTTCTTTATTACTTCACGCATTGTTATTGTCGTCGTTGTTGTAGGTGCGCGTGCGCGAGGCGGCGCGCGCGCTTTTCGGGTTTCCCGTCGCCGTTTGGGCGCGATGGGAACGCGGGGAAAATCAATAGCCGAAGGTCAGCATGTGTTTTCGCGCGCCCTAATTTCACGTCGGCGGCTCGCGGGACCGACGTCGCCTTTGTGCGGTGCTTTCCAAGTCGTGTCCTGTTGCTTCGAAGAGACGCGCGATCATGGCGGAGGGCACCTACGAGTACGAGTGCATGCGGGCGGAGCTGCTGGGCGTCGGCAAGCCCGACTACGAGGAGTTCCGGCAGCGCAAACGCGAGGCGGAGGAGAACCGGCGGCTGGCGGCCGAGGTGGAGGAGGAGGCCGTCGAGGCGGCCAACTTAGAAGTATTTATTCGTCGCTCGATCGGTGACGCGGATCCGTTGTAGTAATTGCACCGTGTTTGCTGATTGTCAGGCGGCGGAGACTCAGGGAGAGGCGCTGAAGTCCACCGGCGGTAAGCTGGACGAGTTGAACAGCATCCTCTCGGCGACACAAAAGCGTCTCGACCGGTTCAAAGTAAACTCGCCCCGCTTGAGTGATGTTGAGCGTGCGCGTAAATTGCCATTCTGTTTATCTTTAGGTGCGCTGCGGATCGGTGACCGAGCTGATCAAAACGAAGATCGGCACGACGATCTCGGGCAACGGCGAGGCGTCCATCGGCGAAGACGCCGCCGCCACGGCTTCGGCGACGTCTTGCCCGGACGCCGAGGACGCCGAGACCGCCACCGACGCCGCGGCGGCCGCTTCGGCGATCCCGCCGCCCGGCGAGCGGCGCTCGCAGCTGTCGCGCGCCATGGACAATCACGTCGACAAGCTGGACGCGCTCCTCGACAAGGCCGAGCGCGCCGAGCTGTCGCTCAGCAGTCAGAACAAGCAGATCAGGAACTATCTCAAGTAACTCTTTCTCTCCTCCCTCACTCTCTCACATCGCATCACCTCTCACAGAATAATCAGTTGCGAGGCAAGGCGTTTTAAACCACTTGCACTCCGATTAATACTATATGACGTTAACGGTAAGCTAATTATTGTAAAATTGACATTTATATATTCTAAATATCTAAGCAGTTATCGATAAGCAACAACGTAATCATTACGCATACACCAGAACTATTTTCGGGGGGATTTAACGAGCCGCGGGCTTCCATCGATGGGTCTAAATTGTCTAGCGCGTTACACTTTCGTTGCCTCGCAGTTTCTCGCAATCGTTGATGTCTGTATCGTAGCGATCGGTATGTTTATTGCCGAAACATCGCGCGTGAAGAGCGGCGGCGGCCGCCGGCGAATTCATTAGAGTGACTAATTACCGATTATCGAGTTGTTGTAACGCATGACAATATTCAAATAACGATTGATATTTATTTGATGATGACGTACGTCGAACGGATGTAATATATAAGCGTACGAAAGTTGTTTTTGCTGTGTTTGAATGTTTAGTTGTAGTTAAGAGTTTTTAGTGCGCTCTGCGTATGGTGCGGTGCGCCAACGGAGCGCTTGGAGTTGTCCCGTCGTAATAAGAGACGGAGAAAGGTTGAGAAACGAATGAAATCGCTACATGATTTTAGCCAATGAGAGTCGACGTGTTTAAACTTGTTGGTGCCGTCTCTCGTATGTGCATTGCTGTCTCGCTCTGCTACAGAGCCTAGCCAAACTAGTTTTACATGGTGAGTTATTCTTCATGGCGGACGTTCCGTAGTCGCGGCTTGACGAAAGACGAAGAAAGGTAGAGTGAGCCTGTCAATGATGGCCAATGAGCGTCTCGACGGTTTTGAACTCACCAGCGCCCTCTCATGTTTCTTTATTGTTGTCTCACTCTACGAGACAGGCCCATATCGCTCTAGGATCTACCGCACTTTTTACATCACCCCTTGTACCCACTCGATTCGGTGTGAAACAAAAATAGTTATTGATCTAACCTTAAAACTTTGTTGTTCAACAACAATCGAGAAAACATTTTGTCACGGATTTTCATCGAAAAACAGCGAAAATGGCTGATAGACTCACCCAATTACAAGATTGCATTAATCAGGTACCAAAGAACTTGATAACTGTAGAAAACACTTGCCATTATTGCCCTAACAACTGTATTTCATTTTGCATCAGCAAGCCGAACACTTTTGCAACAGCATTGGAATTCTCCAGCAATTCGCTGCGCCGACGAAGTTCGGCAGCGGCGGCTCGCAAACCCCCCAGCAACAATCGCAGGAAGACTACGTTCAGTTGTTCACGACTTTAATCGCGCGCTGCTCGAAAGACATCGACACTTTGATAGAATCGCTTCCGAGCGAGGAGAACTCCACAGAGCTGCAACTGAAAAGTTTGCAGATACTGGAGGTGGAGAACCAGGAGGCCGCCCAACGACTGGAAGACGTCGTTAAGCACGGTCAGCAGCTATTGGAAAAGATACAAGAAGCGCTGAGCGACATCGCACAAGCACAGCTCGACATGCAAAACATGAAAAAGATTCATTCTGAGGAAGAAAACGCGCCGAGCACGTCGATGAGTACGAGACAAGCGTCGATTAATCTCTAGAGTTTTTATTTAGCATAATATATAAGATATTTTTGGCATATTTTAAGCAGATTTTAAGTGTTTTATAAAAGTCCGGTGAAGCGGAGTCGAATTTAGTGATTTTTCTGGTGAGAAAAATAGGACGGTTATTGAAGCGGTGACTTTTAGGTTGGCAGCATTGCGCTACTTCAATTTAGTTCATGCACGCGTTGGGCATTATCAAAAGTATGAATATTCATGAAGATTTCGAGTGCGTGCGACTCGAATAAGTTTAATTTCAATCGCGTTGCGTCCGTTGTGACCCACTTCGCCCGTAATGAGGTGTAAATATTTGCGAGTTTTTTTCGGTGACGTTCGCAGCAAAAGTTGAAAGTCACTAAAAACTGCTGTGATTGGACCCGTTTCTGGTTTTAATTACGCCGTCAATGTCACGCGCACTCGTCATTAGCAGTTTTTAATTGATTTAATTGGAAGTCTCGTCCGACGCGCGTTCGCTATTCTCACGCTTCATTATTTATGACACCGGCGACAAACAGCGTTACCGACTCGCGCGCGTGTTCGAAAGTAATATCAATATTAATAAGCGGGCGGTCGGGTAAAGCGTGCGCAAGATAAGGAGCGCGGAGTATTGACGTCATCCGGCGGCAGCGGGCGACCGCGGTGCGCCGCGAGCGCCGCGCGCGGCGAGGGCTCGACGAATCGGCGCGCGCCGGCAGATCGAAGCTCGGCGGCGAGCGCGCGCGAAGCCGCGCGAAGCGAGGCCGCCTGGTGCTCGCCGCGCCGTGCGTGCGCACGCCTGAGTCATCGTCGTCGGCGGACGGCAGCAGAGCGAGCCGAGCAGGACGAGAGGGCAGGAGGCACGCACGCGCGCGCGCCGACCCGAACCGCGCCGCAGTCCACCGTCCACGCAGTCAGAGACGACGCGCCGTGCACGCAGCGCCCGCAGCTCGCCGAGTCCGAATCGTCTGTTGCGCGAGACGTCGCCGAGAAACGCTGCGCAGCGAGGAGCGCCAGGAGGTCGCGCGAGATCGAGCCGGGCAACTTTGGGGAGGCGGACGAGACGCGCGGGACGCCACGCTACGGATCGACCGGCCGCCGATCGCGAAGGGTTCGCGCGCACTGCCCGCGGAGAGAGAGGAGTCACACGTCGGCGTCGACCTGGTGTAGCGCGCTCGGTGCGGCCGATCTAGTCAGGAGCTGAAACAAAACACGGACGACGCGACGCCAAGATGCTCATCAAAGAATAGTGAGTCGATTTCTCCGCCCCGACGCGGCGCGAACAGAAGGTCCTCGCGCGGCACCTAACCTTATTCTTCGCGTAACCTTGACTCAAAATCCTCGTCCTGGCGAAAAAGTCGCGGCGATTCGGAGTCCAGATGCGCTCGCGTTTTACTACGCGCATGCGTCGCGAGATAAACACGAGCGAATTTCGTTTTCGTCTACGTCGACGCTACTAATTACGCCCAGCGCATTAGAATAATGATTAGTCAGGGTAAAAGATTGCGGCGATCGCGACGCGCGTATCGCGAAATCGACGCGTGTCGACCTTGAGCGTCCGCCTCGTGTTTTTCCGTTTTCGGTCTTTTCTGCGTTTTCATTCATTTTAATCGCCACCGCGCTCGCGCTATCGAGCGCCTATCAATTTTGCTCGCCTGTTTATCTCGATCGATCGATCGGAACGCGGGTACAGAGGCCGTAAACATCGCCACCATAATTTGTCAAGTTAATAATTGCGCCATTAATTGCTGCTTGTGGTTTTTGTGTTTCAGTCGCGTCACTTTGCCGCTCACCGTCGAGGAGGTAAACGCCACGCTGCGGTCGCGCGCTTCGTCGCTAACGGCGCGCTCTGTTTTAGTACCAAGTGGCCCAGCTGTACTCGGTGGCCGAGGCGTCCAAGGACAACACCGGCGGCGGCGAGGGCATCGAGGTGCTGAAGAACGAGCCGTTCACCGACTACCCGCTGCTCGGCGGCAAGTACAAGGCGGGCCAGTACACCTACAAGATCTACCATCTCGCGAGCAAGGTGCCCTCATTCATCCGCCTCATGGCGCCGAAGGGCAGCCTGGAGATACACGAGGAGGCGTGGAACGCCTATCCGTACTGCAAGACCGTCATCACCGTAAGTCCGCCGCGCCCCCTCGCCGTCCTCGCCGAGCTCGCCCTGTCCTCCGTCCCGCCGTTCCTGTAATCCTTTGCGTCCTTTGCGTAGAATCCCGGCTACCTGAAGCAGCGCTTCTTCATTGTCGTGGACAGCCTGCATCTTGGCAACGATCTGGGCGGTCATGACAATGTAAGTTAATCTCTCGTTATTCTCTTTTGTTTCTCGCGCGCGCGCCCCCTCGCGCAGAATCCCGGATACATGAAGGATAACTTCGTCATATGCATCGAGAGCATGCACATAGGCGATCAGGGCGATCAGGAGAACGTAAGTCGAATCTCTCGTCGCGGTCGGTTTAGTTGCATGTCCGAGCGTTGTTGTAAGTCGGACGAGCGGGCGATTAATTTTTGTTTTTGCGCGCGCCGAAGGTACACGAACTGCCCGAGAGCAAGCTGAAGCAGCGCGACGTCGTGCACATCGACATCGCGCACGACAGCGTCACCAGCAACGACTACAAGCCCGACGAGGACCCCACCAAGTTCAAGTCGGAGAAGACCGGCCGCGGCCCGCTCGCCAGCAAGCAGTGGCGCAAGGAGGTGCAGCCGGTGATGACGTGCTACAAGCTCGTCACGTGCGAGTTCAAGTGGTTCGGCCTGCAGAACCGCGTCGAGAGCTTCATCCAGAAGCAGGAGCGGCGGTTGTTCACCAATTTCCATAGGTACGGATGCGCGCATGACGAATGTTGATTGGCAATTACTTACTGAGAGCGTCGGACGCGCGGTTTGCAGGCAAGTCTTCTGCTGGATGGACCGCTGGCACGGGCTCACCATGGCGGACATCCGCGCCATCGAGGACAAGACGAAAGAGGACCTGGAGAAGCTGCGTCGGGAGGGCGAGGTGCGCGGCATGCGCGCCGACGACGCATAAGCCGGCATCTTGCTGATCCAGCTCGCAAAATTAGCGACACTCTTGGTTATAGACGAACGCAACACCCACCACACTCACACACTACGACGTCCGCTACCAAAAACAACCGAAACCCCCCAAACCACACGACCGGCATCTGATGATTTATTTCCACGAAGACATTATTATTATTCCTCTACATTTTATTATATGTTTACGTTAAATGCGAGTATTATTCTTATCGACACACGCGTACACACACACACATGTAAAAGATATACAACACGTTGCGGGGAGACACCGAATAATTAATGTTACGGGTCGTAGTCCTAGTGCGAGACGCGCGGCATCTCTATAACTGTCGTTATTTAGTTAATCTAGGGCAAATTCAAAAAACGTTAAACTATTATTGTAATCGCATACTGATCGAGGACGATTCGAAGCGAACCAAAACTAGCCAGAGCCCCTGAGCATCCTCCAGGTCCGGGTCCGGGTTTGGTCACAATTGTATTTCGTAATTTAAGTCAAAGATTAACATAATTGCACGAAAGCCTAACGCAGGAGCGCAGGAGGAGTTCTAAACTCGACGGGGCGCACGGGGTCGGGGCGGGGGTAGGTGGATTTATTTAGCGTTTATCGCCGAGCAGCAATTAACGATAACAATGAGTTACCAGCATTTACGGTCGAGTCGCGGCCGCACGTACAATTACTTCCTAGTTTTTTTTTTTGTTTTGTTAGGCGCTCGATTAGGCTTTCGGGGCGGTGATGTGTGCACGCCTAGAGTATTCTCTACATTTACGCAAAAAAACAAATTGTTTTCTACTGCGACGTTTTGTGAAAACGAGCCATAAAATGAATAAGATTGTTTTGTGTTAAGCGAGGGAAGTGTGACTAACAGTGCCGTAGCGTTACTAATATTTTCCTGGCGATAAGTTCGGCGATAATTCCGCGCAGCGCTCGATCGGTTCGGTTCGGTTCGGTTGTAGGGAACACGAAAGTTTATTTTGCGATGCCACTGCGAGCGAAACCACACAATAACTAATCACTAATGAGGATAGACGAGCAAGTTGCGGCGCACTCCTAAGTGAACTGATCGAATATTGTACAAAGATGTTACCCCAGCTGCGCGGCGGTGGGACGAGGCGTTTCAGTCCGAGGAAGGGCGAAAGTTCACAAGTCAATAATTAGGCGGTGTTAACTAGCTCTAACAGTTTAACGTAGACGGTAGCCGTTTGATTTCTACGTCGTCGCATGTGTACATACAGATGCAGGATGGGCCAGACACGAGAGGGTTTTACTCGATGTAAATATAATTTACGAACGGGCGCGCGCTCTCTCTCTAGACAAGTACGATAGATGTTTTTCGCTCTTGCTCGCTCGCTCCGTCTGGTTTACCCGAATACGAACTACAACACCTGTCCGTCTCTCTGTTCAGCTCCACAACTCGTTCATTATAAATGTTGTTGAAACTTTATCGTAACTTGAATATTGAAATTTGACGAATCGAAGATCGCTGATCGAGAAATGTGTGTATAAAACTAAGTCGTTGCTATAAGACGCGTAGCGGCTGTCTAACGGCAATGAAGTAACTTAAACCAAATCTTAGATGAGATACAATGGCGTAACGTGTAGTCGATTTAAACTAATGTAGCTAGATGATGTGCGAGAGCATTACACAAACCAGGACACGAGACAAGTGAAACAGACGAAATGAATATCGATAAATATGAGAAAATATAATGTTGCGAATTTACTCCGGTGCATTAATGTTCAGTTGGTTTTGTTATTTTCGCACTGGTTTGCGTTTTCCTCGCGCCCTGCGTTGGTCACGTTTAGTTGGTTTGTTACTAGGTTTGAATCTAGGGTTATTTGTACGACTTGCATGGTAGTCGAAGTTGTACTGTAGAATTTTCATTCACTACGTCGAAAAGAAAGAAAGAGAAGACCGTCTAGTTTTGTTACAGTGCCGCTAGGGTGCGCTAGGATATTTAAAATTGTTACTTCTCATTGGTCATCGTTTGACACTACGTATAGCTGTTTCATTTCTTTTTGTGCTGTCTCTCTCACGAATGGCGACGGGTGGTGGACAAAGTCTGCCGTGAAAATTTACCGCCCACGATTTTCTAGTTACGTTGTTTACGTTTCCAAGTTCCTAGGTTAAGTTACTCTAAACACCGCGGATCGCGCAAGTTTAGGTTCTTTAACATTTTCTTGTTTAAACATGCAAAAGTGCGCTAGTTTATAACAATTTCATCAATTTGACAGTGAAAATGGTAAATAGTGCGTCGCTCCGGCAATTTTCAGGCACTCTTCTGCTTGATTTGCGATTTTTTTATTGTTATGTTTACTTAATATTTTAGGATCCGAATATCCCGGCACCGAATTTCGGCGCTCCTCCGCTCGGTACGCCCCCGATGATGGGTTTTCCGCCCATGATGCCTCAGTTCAGCGTGCCGCCCCCGGGTTTCGGTGCGTTTGCCGGCGCGCCGCCCGCCAATCCGACAGAACAATGGACTGAACACAAGGCACCTGATGGCCGAACATATTATTACAATTCTGTCACGAAGCAGAGTTCTTGGCAAAAGCCTGACTTGCTAAAAACACCATCTGAGGTATATACTTTATAATTTGTAATTTTTTTTACTTATTACATGGACTGATTTGCAGCTATTGCTCTCTCAATGTCCCTGGAAGGAATACACAGCGGACAATGGCAAGATTTACTATCATAACATCAACACAGCTGAGTCACGATGGATTATCCCCCCTGAGTTGGAAGAAATCAAGGCAAAGATTGCTGCAGAGGAAGTTAAAGCCAAAGATGTGGATAGCCCAAGTCCTGCGGTCACTACAAATCATTCGGAAGTTAATTCACCAAGTGTTGGTGGTGAGATTATCAAGGGTGCTTAAAAAAATTATTTTACATATTACACGTTTGTGCTGCAGCATCTCCAGGCGGCAAATCCGCCCTGGAGGCGGCGATGGCAGCGACCTTAGCGGCGATATCCATCCCGACGCCGCCGCCGAAAGTCGACGAGGACTCCAACATGTCCTCGCACAGCTTGAACGACTCGAACGGCACGCGCAACAACACGCCGGAGCCGAAGATCTTCAAGGACAAGAAGGAGGCGATGGAGGCGTTCAAGGAGATGCTCAAAGACAACAGCGTGCCGTCGAACGCCACGTGGGACCAGTGCGTCAAGATCATCTGTAACGATTCGCGCTACGAGTCGTTCAAGCGACTCAACGAGCGCAAGCAGGTGTTCAACGCGTACAAGACGCAGAAGCAGAAAGACGAGAAGGAGGAGAGCCGGCTGCGCAGCAAGAAGGCCAAGGAGACGCTCGAGGAGTTCCTCATGCACAGCGACAGGATCAATTCGACGACGAAGTATTACAAATGCGACGAGATCTTCGCCGGGCTGGAGGTCTGGGACGCCGTGAACGACTCGGATCGGCGGGACATCTACGAAGACGTCGTTTTCGCCCTCGCCAAGCGCGAGAAGGAGGAGGCGAAGGTCCTCAAGAAGAGGAACATGAAGAAATTGGCGGAGGTTTTGAATAATATGGCGGATATTCATTACGACACGACGTGGAGCGAAGCGCAGGCGATGCTTCTTGGGAATAGCACCTTCAAGAATGATGTTAATTTACTCGGTGAGGGATTTTCGTCCTTTTCGTAAAGAATGTATCGTTATTGTAACTGGAAATTTGTCCTCTAGCCATGGATAAAGAGGACGCTCTGATCGTCTTTGAGGATCACATCAGGGAGTTGGAAAAGGACGACGTCGAAGAGAAGGAGCAAGAGAAGAAGCGCGTGAAACGCCAGGCGCGAAAGAATCGCGATCAGTTCCTCGTCCTTCTCGACTCCCTTCACGAGGAAGGCAAGCTCACCTCTATGTCGCTCTGGGTCGAATTATATCCCATCATTTCGGCCGACATTCGATTTTCTGCGATGTTAGGTACTTTATAATTGTCTCCATTGATGTTTTAATTATTAACGCGTTCGTTGCGATTTCCTAGGACAAACCGGCTCGACCCCGCTGGATTTGTTCAAGTTCTACGTCGAGGACCTCAAGGCGCGCTTCCACGACGAGAAGAAGATCATCAAGGAGATCCTCAAAGACAAGGAGTTCGACGTGAAGATCGACACGACTTTCGAGCAGTTCGCGACGGTCGTCTGCGAAGATAAAAAGTCTGCGACGCTCGACGCGGGCAACGTCAAGCTCACCTACAATTCCCTCTTGGAGAAGGCCGAGGTCAGGGAGAAGGAGCGCCTCAAGGAGGAGAACAAGCGCTTCAAGAAGCTCGAGGCCGGACTGAAGAACCGCCTCCGCGAGCTGAACTTCAACTACGAGATGTCGTGGGAAGAGGCCAGGGAGAAGCTGGCCGACGAGGAGGAATTCCAGGCGTTCGCGTCCGACTCGGAGCGCAGTAAAGTCTACAAGAGCTTCCAGCACGAGATGGAGGAGTCCTGCAGCCACCATCATTCCAGGTCGAAGAAGAGCAAGAAGAGCAAGAAGAGTAAGAAGTACAAGTCGAGCAGCAACAGCGACAGCGAGACGGAGGGTTGCACGAAGAAGGAGAAGAAGAAGCATCGGAGTGTGTCTCCACAGGCGCTGAGCTGCGAGGACAGTGGCAACGAAGAGGTGAAGAAGAAGAAGAGCAAGAGGAAGCACAAGAAGAAGGATAACTCGGTGAGTTTGCGTTGTTCTCGCGCGTGTGTGCCGGAGTTATAGCCGTGAATATGCTTGTTTCAGTTGAGTCCCGACGAAGGCAGAAAGAAGGGCAGTCGACGGATTTCCGACGACGCCCTGGCGAAGAGCGGCGAGCTGTCCGAGTCGGAGTTGGAGAAACAACGCGCGCTTCTGCTGGAGCAACTCAAGACCGAGAGCGATTAGGTTTAAGAGATTTATTGTAAATTTAAACATACGGAATGGAATATCAGCAGAAATTGCGGGGAGTTGTATGGATTCGTTTTTCATTTTTAAATAAATGAATTCCCGAAATATGTTGTAAATGTACAACGTTTTCATTGTGAATTTGTATTTTGTGTTAATAACTTACCTCTCATGTCGCCCGGTGATCGATCGTAATGAAGTTTTGTCACAGTATTGTACAATATTTTATGACGATATTTAATATATGCAATTTTCAATATATTTTTTTGTGCTTTCTCTTTCCCCAATTCTTGAATTTCAGATTTCACATGTAAAATGCACAAGTCAGAATTAGTGCGGAACTTTTGCGAATCTTAATCGCATAAGGACTTCATTAATTCTGA
>JARRAA010028361.1:0-16845 GCA_030557295.1 Ecitodaemon sp. MM-2014
ACAATTTTACGACAGGCCGGTAACCGACAGACAGACCCTTTTGCGGTTTGTCATCCATTTATAAGTCAAGTACTTGGGGATTTGCCGCAGGTAAATTCGATCGATCGACCCGGATCCAGGTAATGCCAGTACGCGAATTGCTTAACAACTCGCCACGTTCTTTGTCTCTCTGCGCCTGCATTCAGTCACGCGTTCAGCGCAACAGTTATTCGATGTTTACTCGCTATTTGCAATGATAATAGTTGAAACTTTCTGTTTACCTGATGTACCTGGTACACCACCGAAAGGTACAGTAAGTTCCAAGACGTCTAAGCTTATTGAATTAGGAATAACTGTTTAACTAAGGCGCCTCTGCGCACCTATCATAAACTTAATTTATGGTGTTACCGTTTAAACAAGTTTTAGTTTACCGATGATAATATTCTGCATTAATAATGCGCGCGTGTGGTTTGGATAAAAGTCAATAAAGTCGGCGATATGCGGTAACAAGAGCGTGACTCAAGTTAAGTCACTTGTTTTCTGCGTTCTGTAGACTGTAACTCGCGGAACAGACTGTATACAGGTACCGTCCATGCTGACAAAGGTAGAGGAGGTAAGTCGAGGTAAGTCGGTGCGGTCGGTGCGCACGATGCGCACGCAGCCAGGTAAAATCCAGGTAAACCGTACTTGGCGCGGCGCGCTAAAAAAACAAAAGTCGGTGGTCCCGCTACAAAGTCGCTCAGTAGCCACACGACGTCGTTCGCGCTCATGCGCGCGCTGACCTCAAGATCCCGCGCTGCATTAAGCCAATTGTGCGCCGCGAACGTGATGAAGCCGCGCTGCAAATTAAAGTTAATTCATTAGACACACGCGACGCGCGACGACATGGGTGTGACTTAAAACTTCGTCTTGCTTCTGTTACGCCGCCTCGCCTTTGCGATCAAAATGACCGGAGCGGAACTGGAACCACCCCGCGACCGAGGAGCAGAGCGATGCGTCGAAGACGACGCCGGTGCGGGCGCCAACATAGCCTCGGTCCTCCTCCATCCGTTCGTCAAGTGCATTTCCTTGCTCAATTTCGGGTATGCCGTGCATCCGACCGAACCGATACATCTCCAAAACAGCGAGTTCATCGAAGTATCCGATGGGCACAAAGTCCGGATCCTGCACCTAAAACCCAAAGAAGCGGACGAGTTAGAAGTCACGTTTAAAAACGAGAAGAACAAACAGGATCACTTTGAACGCACGGGACCCGCGAGGAAGTCGATCGAGAAGAGGCAAAGTGTGAGAAACAGTTTGACTGAGGAGTATTGGTTCACGAGATGGAACAAGCCGCTCCAGGCGGGGCATCCAGGCAATCGATGCAGTTGTTCGTTTCGACGCTCGCAGCGATACTCCAAGCTGACCGAGGAGGCGCCGAATCTTACCAAAAACGTTTCGGAGTCCGCGCCCACGAAGATCAAGAATCTCGAGACGTTCGTCGAGCGATTGCTGCAGGAAACCCTCCTGGAAGCTTATCAGGAGATGATCGTTACGAAATCTCAACGCAACGAAGATCCGATTAAGACTGACAATGCCCAAAAGAATCCGGAACCTGAAAGCAATAATAAAACAATTAAGGGGAAGGCTTACGATAATTTAGCGTACGAAAAGTCTCCGGACGACGTCGATCAAGTCGACGCGGTGGTCAAACGAAGAGACAAAGTCAAGCGCGTCGAGGCGAACGAATTACAGAGGAAAACAGAAGACAAGCATTTAAATTGTCTCCATAATAAACCAAAAATACAAGTAATAATGAACATTTCTTGGTTATTCTTGTTTATATAACATAACATGGAATTATGTTTCAGAAACCGTTCGTGTTCCTCCTCCACGGGATTGGCAGCACCGCCGAAGTGTGGTGGAACGTGATTGGCAGTTTGTTAACGAAAGGTTATGAGATCGCCGCCCCCGATATGCTAGGGCACGGTTATAGCTCCGCCCCGAACAAACGCAGCGCGTACAAGTTTAAGAAATTGCTAGAGCACGCCCTGGCCGCCTTCGACAACTACGCCCTCAAGGACGAAAGTCGAAAATTTATCGTGATTGGACATTCCTTCGGGTGAGCCTATTAACTTAATATTTAGTCACGGTAGTTAATTATAAGTGTCTGCATTTGCGTAAACACTCGTGCATTGTGCTGATAAGGAGAGCGATAACGTCCGTTAATTTCTAAAATAATGAGTGGAGCCATTAAAGTAATTGTTGAAAACATATTCGTGTTCGTGATAATAAGGCGGGGCTTAATAGTGTGAGTGTTTTGAGTAGATATTCCTGTTTCAGGTGCAGTTTAGCGACGGCGATCGCCCGTTACAGATCGACGCAAGTCGTTCAACTGGTTCTGATCAGCGGCGGCGGTCCGACCGCCCTCTCCCCGCCGGAGATCGGCAACGAGATCTCCGTCTTCAGCAATTTACAAGTGCTAATTAGCCCGCTGTTGTTTTGCGGCATGAAAAGGTATGCGCGCATGTTGCTTTCGCGCTCGTCGCAATTATTTTGCGATTCTCATCAGTACGCGAAAATATAGGACGCAACGAAACGAAATCGAAAGTCGCACATCGCAATCTGCAATTTTTAATTAGTCGATTAATTAATGCGATCGCTGGCGAGCGCCTGCACACATTTCCGGACTTGCCAGCCTTGCATACGTTAACGTATTAATCACTGTTCGTAGAAGCTTGTTCTACGCCAGCCGAGGCAAACATTTCCAGCGATGCGACGCAGATGAGTCAATCCCGAAGTACGTCCTCGACTACATCGATCGCGAGCAGCACTGGCCCGAGGGCGACGCGGCGTTCCATCGCCGAATATTAATTCCCACTCTGCTCGTGCACGGATTAAAGGACACTAACGTTACGTTAGTGCAGGAATGCGAAATGGAGCGAGTAACAACTTACCACCAAACAATCCACGAACACGATTTTTATAAAAACCTTGCTTGTTTCTAGACTATTCCACGCGCGTTCTTGGAACTTATTCCCACCGCAGGCCACATGTCCTTGTTGGAAACCCCCGAGCAGCTGACGCACATGATTCTATGCTTCGTCGAATGGTGGGCGCGATAAGACCAAAATGTCTGCACAGTTTTTTACAGTACAAACACGTTCCGTCCAGTAAAACAGGCAAAACTTGTTAAAGTTAGTTTAGGCCCTTATAAAGTATTGTAATATTGTAAATATTTAAAGTTAAGACGTCCGATTGTTTTACATTTTATGAATTTATGAATTGCATTCAATTATTCGTATTCACATGACTGATACCAATAAAACGTCGATTTTATTGCGATTAAGTAAGTTGTCACTGCGGTTTGTTGAGCGGATTCTCCGGGGATTTTTGCCATTCTTTGAAAATCATCTGTTTCAGCTGAGAGAGGCGCAGCGACGGATGCTCCAGCTTTAATTCGGCGAGGCGACGCTCCTCGTAGGCGGTGTAGGCGGCTTTCATGCGTTTTTCTGGATGTTTATCACTGCCTTCATCTTTTACACTGTAATAAAATATTGTTATAAAAGTATGCATCGCAGACCGGAAATAATGTCTTACCCGAGGATGGCAATGGCTTCTGTGACACTCCTAGCTTCCTCTCCTTCCACCACGACCCTGTTGATATTCTCCTCGACAGGTTTGTCCAGATGAGTCTCGATTTTCTTTTCCACGGGCTTGGCACTAACGGCGTTTCGTGCGTCGATCTGCGCTCGCGTTACCTTGGCAGGCGGCGGCGCTTTAGCAGTCTTTTTGATTGAAGTCATTTCCTGTTCAAGTAAAGCTTTCGTTTCGGCTTTTTTCTGGAGCTGCTCAAGACGCTTCTTCTCTTGTTCTTCCTTTAAAACGTTCGTGAATATTAAAACTCTTAATATTAAATTTTCAAGTGGTACGACATTACCTTTTTCTGTTGTTTCTTTGCCAGATTCTTGTCATCATCTCGCCACTTGGCGTCTTCATCAGCTTGGGCCTTCTTACTTTTCTCTACCTCCTTGGAGGCTTCTTTCCGCTGCCGAGCGGCCACCGCCTTGCTGTTTTCTCCAGCGAATTTTTTGGGCATTTCGATCAACTAGAAACAGATGGAAAGTTTTGCCAGTTTAACCTAAGACCAGTCAATCTCTTGCATACAATATCAGTGATGCACAAAACTATCGCGCATTTATTGCGATTGTACTCGTCCAGTGTGAATAGCAAACAAAGCAGTTGCAATTTTGCAATAAATATTTGTAAAATGCCCAAACCAAAGGGAAAATCAAGTGGGGCTTCAGCTTCGAACAGTAAAGATAAAGAGGTAAAGTGAACAAACAACTTTAATATTGCTCTATTTTATTACTGCAATTAATAATAACAAAAGACGCATAGCAAGCTTACTTACAATTTCGTTTAATTGGTCGGTTAATAAGTAAATTTATGTTTTTAACAACGATTACTTTAAATAACAACAGCCTAACCTCTAAATGCTTGTGCTGGTCATGTCTGCTCATCGATAATTTTCATTTTAATTAACATTACTTGAAATGATACCTTTATTCTTAATTGATTTGTGCATTTTTATGTGTAATTATTATAATTACTTTGAAAAAAGTTTCTATGGGATTCCCGCACTTCGAAAAATTGTGCATTGGTGTAATGTGTGTTGCCTGAGTTAAAAGCTTAAAACTATTTCGATTTTGTAATTTTCAAATTTATATTTACAGTTATCGCCAAAAGACACAGCGATAGTACTCGATAAGTCGAAGAACATTCTTATTAATATTCTGGCAAAGCCGGGTGCCAAACAGAATGCGATTACAGGTAAATATGCGCGCCTAATTAAACTTATAGTCGCAATTGTTGCAATGTCTTGTTATTTTGTTAAAGATGTATCCGAAGAAGGCGTCGGAATACAAATAAACGCCCCGCCCACCGAAGGCGAAGCCAACACCGAACTAGTCAAATATATCTCGAGCGTCGTTGGAGTTCGCAAAGGCGATGTTTCCCTTGAGAGAGTGAGTAACACGAATTATTCGAAAAATTTATTTACCTGAGAGTTTTGCGTTACTTTCAGGGATTCAAATCACGCCAGAAGACTGTGAAGGTCCTTGGAGAGTCGATAACTTTAGAAGAAGTGAAAGCAAAGATTTATGACGAGATTAAATAAAAGGAATTTTCAATTTTTTAACTTTGATACTTTATTAATATCTATAATTATATATAATTGCATTTATCCGCGTCCAAATGGAGATTCAGCATTGGTATCAAAGTAATAATCACCGCGAGCTCTGCAAAAGCACGTAAGCATGTAATTTATCGTGTTGAATAAAAGAAAAACATGAAAACTTACTCTAAATCAATGTCCAAACCACCGTAATACGAGACTTCGTTGCTATCGCATCACCCAGCAGCGTGATCCTCGTGCGATGCGCATTTATTTGCTTTGAACACGCGCGAATTGATCGATTCCGCGTAGAAATAAACCGATCGAGAATGCGCGCAATATCCAAAGACGTCCACCCCACAACCGGGTTGTCTTTGCCCGCCTCCATTAGCCCAGTAATCGGCGTGACCCAAGGAAGTCAGATACCCTAGGAAGCCGGCATTCGTGTGCATGATGTGCACAACGTGGGCGTCGGTGACGTCCAGCCGATTTTCGGGCTCTTCCATGTAGAAAAGAGGATGGGCAGGATCACAGCCCATAATGAAACCGGGTTTGTCCTTCATGGCCGCGCCAGTTGCACCGATAACATGCGCACCGAGACTGTTACCAACCAGCATGACCATCTTAGCATCGATGCGGTAAGTCTGCAACAGTTTGTCGATGAAACCGCCCAGGAATCGACCGATATCGGGGACTGCATCGCACGCGACCGTGTAGAACTCGTGTGCGGGGCGGTTCCAATCAACGACGAAGATATTCGCTTCGTCTTGGGCCAAAAACGCGTCGCGAACGGTGCGACAAGAGAAGGAGCTGTTGTTGCCGGTCCAACCGTGCGTGACGAACACCGTTTTGCGCGCAGGATCGAAGTCTTTGTGGTCGACGCGCCCGTCGAAGTCGGCGGCGGAGAATTCATGTCCGACGTCGGGTTCTTCGAAGCTGTGGAAGGACACGGTGATATCTTCGGGCACCACGTGGAAGTCCACATCTCTCTGTTGGAGGTCCACCAAGCGGGGGAAGCCGGCATCGTCGGGGATCACAACGAATCGTTCATTTCGATTTTCTGTCCGCGGAATATTTAATTAACGACAAAGAAACTGGAAATTAAAATCATACCTGATTTAGCAGTAAAAGGTTGACCTCTTGTAATTAGGACACAAACACACGCTGCGATAATTAAACCCTGCATCTTATTTTAAAACAAACAAACTTTACTGCCAATGAGGATAATATGATAATGTCGCAATAAAGCGGATGTCCTGTTATTTATATCTCGCACAAATGGTAAAGATACAATCGCATGATCAGCATAATAAACCTATCTCCTTAATCCTTCGCATCTTCGATTATTATCATCCATATCATGGTGTGTAAGTGGGGTATATTTAGCATTTTCCCGTCGCAAATGGTGACTTGGCATTTGTATCAAAATAAAACGTTCCTCGCGAGCTGGAAAACAAAGATACAATCTTAAATCCCACCCTATCTCAACAAACAAATGATTGTTTCAGGATGAATAAAACTCACCTAGTGTCCAACGAAACAATCCCAAAGTATGATTTAGCGTTGGTAGCGCATAATCCCAGTTTAAACTCCTCGTAGCTCGAGCAATTCCACCCGCAGAATTTGCCATTCCGCAAGGACTCCTTGTAAAGAGCCGTGGCTCTCGCGTGCGCGCAGGAGCCGAACAAGTCGGCACCACAGCCGGGCTGATTCATTCCGCCGCCGTTCGGGAAGAAATCCGCGTGTCCGACGGCCGCCCGCATGCCCTGGAAGCCTCCGTTCGTGTGCAACACTTGCACGAATTGGGCGTCGCTCGCGTCCAGACGTTTGTCCCTCGGCTCGTCCTGGAATAACGGCGCCGCGGGGTCCAAGCCGACGATGTATTCAGCTTTTCCGCCCAAGTGCGCGCCGATGCCGCCGACCACGTGCGATCCCAGACTGTGGCCGATCAACTTGATCCGCTCGGACGTTACGTCGTTCGTCTCGCGTAGTTTGTCCACCGCTTCGCCGATTATCGTCGTTATCTTCGGTACGCAGGTGACGAGAATCGTGTAAAACATCTCGGCGTGACGGCTGTAGTCGATCAGGAAGACGTTCGCGTCTTCGGCGTCGAGAATTAAGCTCTTAATGCCGGTCATTCCTCGGTACGAATCTCCGCTTCCATGGGCAAGGACGTACGTCGGTAATTTGGCATTCCAGTCGTTGTCGACCGTGCCGTTGAATTCGCCCAAGTTCAATCTTAGCGGATCGTCGCGTCGAGGGCGATTGTAGAAATAGAGTGAAATGTCCGATGGCGAGACGGTCACGTTGACTTGAAAAAGTTTCGTCAGCCTCGTCCAGAAATTTCGCGCGTCGTTTGCGCGTTGCGCCGGCGTCGGGATTGTTAAACCAACTAATAAATTCATATCATAAATTAACAACGTTGAATGTTAATATGCACAGGAAAACTTACACGCAAACAATAAAATGAACACAAAACTTAAGAGGTTTACGTTCATCTTGTTGACGCTTTGCGCTGCCGACGAATAAGTATCAGAAGAGACACAAGTCGAACTTAAGATTGAAGACGAAAGACCGGTTTGGGCCTCGCTTTTGTTCTGAGACAATATTTGTAGATCGGTTTCGCAGTTTCTCAATAACAGTAAACATCGGTTTTTAACTCGCGCTTCGCTCTCAGATATCAATGCTTATCTAATTGCAAGCGAATTAGCGAGTGACAATCAAGGAATGAGGCAAGGCAAAGTGCTTTTTTTTTGTTCAAGGACGTCGATCATGTTTATAATCTGCAATCACTTCGTTTTAATTAGATTGCAATCTAATAAGCGCACTTGTACGTTATTAGCATTTCCTGTCATTATCCGCTTATCTTACAATAACTTCTAAAAAAGTTAATATCATTTAAAATCAACAATTATTTGAATTATTCCGTGCACAACTTGTGAAACATGTAAATAATCGATTAGTATCATATCAATGGTAAAAATTGCAAAATAATTTTGAAAAAAATAATAAAAAACAAAAAAGAACATTAACAAACTTAGCAAATCACAGAAAATTGGACTCCTCGACTTCGATACAATGAAACAAATAAATATTCAACATAAATCATCATTTAGTTCTTTGCCAATGGTGAAAATGATAAAATATAACAAACGATACAATACTTGTTGCCTTCATTACGAACACACAATACAAGTTACGAACAACGTGTGGCATTTAGATTCCATGTATATTTATTATTTAAAATTAATTTTCCTCTTGAAATATGTATCTGAATATTAGAAATACTCTTATACTTAATAAAATTTTAATTACAAATGTTTGCTCGCTGTGATTCTCGCGTATCTCGTTCTCTCGACGCGCCCAATATTGAAAATATCGAGTAAGTTTCATTGTGTTTTGTTTATAGTTTACTCGTCAATTGCTCGCCCTGCGCTGAGTGAATTTAATCGCGTCGCGTCAGACCCGGCGCCGGTGCGACCCCGGCCGCGATCGGAAAATCATCATTTAAGTTCCTTAAGTAAACGCGCGAATTTCAACAACAATCCAGCGAACGAACGAACGCGAAGCAAACCGAATTACATTGCCGTCGGGAGCTGCGCGTTATAACTTGCCTCGAAAACACACACACACACACTTGATACAGCTACAATAGAATTACTTTCTACTCCGTGTGCTCGCGCGTACGCCTTCGTCGCTCATCGCTTAGCAGAGGGTGTCGTGTCACAATCGAACGCTTCGTTAATTCGTACGCCTTATAACATTACAACTAAGTGTTATCGATAAAGAATTATTTGAGAAAGAACGAGAAAAATAATAGATATTTATATAACAGAAAAACGAACGCTTACTCTCCTTACGAACTACCGACGATATATTCTTGAACGTGAAGTCGCTTAAAGTGCAAGAGCGTGCGCGCGCGCGACTCGATGAACACCGAACGAATGATTAGAGAGAGGGCGAGTGAGAGAGATGGGGCGGGCGCGCGATTCGATTTTCCCGATTTCATTCGGTCGGTTTTCGGCGACGCTTTGCGAACTTGCGAAACGGCGAAGCGTAATGTCACGTAGGGGGCGGGGGGTGGTGCGGGGGGATGAGAGTGCGCGCGTGGATAGAGCATTCGGTGATGTGTGTGTCGATGGCGACGCTGCCGGTCTCGAGGGGGCGGCTGCGGGTGGTGTCTGCGGGGCCGCGCGCGCTGTCGCCGACGTGGTGATTAGGAGTGCGGGAGGCGCGGCGGCGTGTTACGACGCTATCGCGATTGCGCACCACCGCCGTTATAATTCCATGTCTTCGGCCTCGTTCTCCGAGAAGTCTGACATGCTCGATTCGCTGTCGGAGCTCACGTTCGTCTCTTGCCCGCGCAGGGCTTCTTCTGTCGCGAAGCGACGCACATATTCTACAAAGATTAATCTTTATTAAATGATTACAATTGTGAACACACATTTTCTAGACATGCGATTCTTATTCATTTGAATGCACTGGATTTGACATAGAAGTTTGTAAACTTTTGGCTCGTATTTAGCAAAGCTTTCCGCGACCGAACATCGGCACACTAAAATCGCATTTTCGGTCGAAAAATTGTCCATTCAATAATCTCCTTGAAATAAAATTTAGTTTAAGTCAAAGATTAACGAACAATCGGCAAATCCTGCCGTATTCGACATTTTTTTCCTTTGCAAAGTTGCTATCAACCCATAAATAAATCCGTTAAAAACATGTACGAAGATTACCTGAAACTTTCTTCTTGTATTCTTCAGGTTTATGAAGATACATTGACGCCGCATCGCCGTTCAGCGGATCGATCGGATTCGGATAGGTGAGCAGCTGCGGCAGAAACGATTCGAAAATATTCGACAGATCTGCAACCAAACAACGGCTTGAAAAACCTCGCGCGCCCCTCGCCGCTAAACAAAAACAACAAGCGCGCGTCGGACGATTATGACCGCGTCGAACGCGCCGGCGCTCCGCTCTCCGGAGCGGGATCGGATGCTTACCGTAGAGCGCCGTCCACGCCTGATTAATGACGTCCAGACACACGGTGCCCGACACTTCGTCGATGTTGGGGTGATAGACGCGGTTCATGAACCCTATGCTAGGCGATTTGAAGGGGTAATGCTCGGGCAGGTGGACGCGCACCTTCCAGACGCCTCCTTCGTACGGTGCTGCGAACAAACCAACACACCGCATCGCTTTAGTTCGGCCGCAGAGCGCAACGGGCGCGACTACGAACTACCGAAAAACGCCACCGAGAGTGGAATAAAACGAAACGAACTTACTTCCACGTGGACCGTAAAACTTAACGCAAAAATCGTTAAGTCCACCGAGGATAGTCACTTCGTGTTTACTTTCAATTCTACGAAGCTATTAAGGATTTCTTACACGCTTTTCAATCGCAAACGATATCGAATGTATGTTAGACACAAGAAATCATGCAAACCAAAAACAGAAGAAAACTAAAAATCATTGTCCAAGCCTGCAAACGAACGTGTGGCGACTTACTTCCTTTCGGACCATAGAACTTAACACAAAACTCGTGGAGACCACCGAGCAGGGTGACTTCATGCTTGCTTTCAATGCTAAAACGATGGAATTAAGGAAAAACAATAAAAGTATAAAAGAATCATTAAAATTGAAACGAAACACCATCGCACGCGCGAAGGAATGGAAAAATTCAAAGAGAAACAAAAACAAACATCGATATGGTTGATTATGCAGTGAATGATTGTTTTCCAGTGAAATTAACACAAAACAATGAACGAAACGTTCGAAAATTCGTTAAAAAGTTTGCCTTTTGTCGATCGTGCATTGTGTGAACGCCCGACGCCATTGTCTCGCTTGATGTTTGAGCTTTGATTGCATGCAGGTAAGATAATAATGTTGCATTGCTCAGCGTGAATTTAGGGCAAGCAGGCCCGCAAGACCTCGGCGGCGCTGGTCGCGCTCGCGACAGAGACGCACGGCGCTGCGATAGAAAGCGCGCACGAGCATCAGCTGACGGCGAGGACTGGGATGTGGAACAAAACGCGCAGCAGCAGGAGGGCAGCGCGCGCGTGTGCGTGCGCGCGCGCTGTTTACAATCTTCTCGAGAACCTCAACAAAGCTCCTTCTCTCGAACGCAGCTTTTCGGGATGAAATTTGATTTGTTTTGCTTGTTCACTGGGCGCGTTGCTCATAGGTGGCGATAATGTTTAGGCGAATGCGTTGCGCTCCCGCAGCGTTTCGCTGCGCTCGCACACAAAGGAAAGAAAAAAAAGGATACAGCTTAATGACGTCCGTGTCCATGCGTCGTTTGCCAGCGCTGGGCGACGACATCGCGCACGCCTTCCGAGGATCAGTCTCCCGCGATCACCAGCGACGGGCGACGACGGCGACGACGTCGACGGGACTCTCTGGCCGCTGTCACGCCACCGTCATCCAAGCGACGCGGCGCGAGCGAATGCACACGGACTGCAATGATCGTCGCGCGGCTGTCAGGTCCGCTATCGCGCGCGTATCGTCCGCGAAATCGAATGGCGCGGCGCGCGACGGGCGACGAACAATGGCCGAGCGCGTAAATCGGCGAGTTTCCTATGCGCGTCGCGTTCAGCTGTTCGCAGGCCGATGCGAGCAGTCGGGACTGGACGAGTCGACGAACAAAACACTTGCACTCGAGCGCGCTCGAGCCCGACGACTGGCAGACTGCGCGCTCGCTCGCTCCGCGGCGAGCCAATCAGCTGGCGCTGGACGAGGCGCGCGCACGCGCACCGCCGCAGCTCGTGTCGATACGTGCGGTGCGAATTGCAACGCGATTTCAAAACAAAAAGGCATTTTTCGATGGTACAAAATACAAAGAGCGTAACAACTAACGTCTGCACCGTATCTTGGCTGTAAAGCAACCAAAGTGCGTTTATAATTGGTCGTCGTGCGAGAGAAGTAAACACATTTACACAATCGCCAGATAATATTTTCCCGCGGACGATCACATTCAAACGACGCATAAGATCCATTAACGCACGTAAATACGAAACGCGCACTATTTATACATTCTGACGGTGAATGCCCCGAGTGAAAAAAGTTTGCAGACGAACTGCGTAGTTCGAGCGCGCCGCGCACACATTTGCGCTTCGACGTCGCAGGGATTGCGGGCGCTCCCTGCGTGCGCGTCTTGTCTCGTGCCTCGCAGGGAATTATCGAACTCGAGCCCTTCGAGCGCGGCCGCGCCGCGCCAAGTCATTTACCCTCGGCCGCACGAGGTCGAGGTCCTCCGCCAGACCCAGACTGAAATATTAACATGCGGCGACGCAAAAAGTGCCCCCAGACCGTGCGGTGTCCCTAACCCCCGGCTACCCTGCACATTATGCCATTATGTCTGCTGCGGCATGCCTGCAATCTACCATTTACTTATTTTTATTCAACACAATTGACTAGCGACGTTCACACATTGACCCTAACACGCTTTAATAAATAAAACGTGTTTCACTGCACACGCATTGAAAACAATTAATTAATTAATCGATTAAAAAGAGAGGGCGGAAATCATTGGTAAGTTTGTCGTCAGTTGAGATCGCCAGTGGCGCGCATGATCTGTTCGGCGAGATGGGTCTGGTTGGGAGTGGGCGCCGAGTTGAGGATGTACTCGGAGGTCGTGATGTACAGCCCGACGAGGAGGCCGATGACGGCGGCCAGGATCATGCTCCGCTGGAAAATGATGCACGTGGCTATGCACAGGCCGGCGTAGGTGGCGTAGCGCGTGAAGAGGACGTAGTTGTGACGGCTTTCTTGCGCTGAATCTGAATTTTATAATTACGAAATAATGAGAGTGAATTATTAGCAGTGGAAAGTGCCTGAAGTACTAATTACATTTTGGGTAAAATTTTGTTTGACAAAGCAGATAAAATGTGATAAAACCATCCAAATATGACAATAAATAATTTTGGTTATTAACTGTTATTTCGAAGGCGAACAAAGAGTTTTTTGACACGAAAGTATTTAAATTTCATAAATAATAGTAAAAATCATGAATATTGTTAATAATTTTGATCACTCCAAAAAAAAACGAGAAATTCTCTAACAAATTAAATTAATTTACGACATAATGAAAAGATTTTACCCAAATAATCCTTAATGGTTAAAATGTTGTGTTCCAAATAAAATTCTTCGGTAAACTTACAAATTAACTGTTTCTACTATAATATTTCATAAAAACGAATAAATTTGTAATGGTTGATTAAGACTAAAATTTTTCGTTGAATAGGAAGAATAACTGAATGAAATTTGAGTTTTTTCTTATAATTTTAAATGAAAACTAATGAAATGCGTCATATTTTGTTAATATTAATGTTTTCAAAGGTAAATGATGAGCCTTTTTTGAAATAAAAGTTGTGCGATAAAAAACGTCCAATATAAACATGTTTGTACAAATAAACTTAGTAACTTATGTTGTAACAGTAAAACAACAACTTAGAAAAATATAAATTTAATGTACTTTCAATAAATAAGTGCATTTATAGTTCAGACTTTGTTGCATACTCACCCACGCACATGTTTTCCCTCAAAACAAACCCACTGGCGCAGTTAATGCACATGTCGGGCCCATCGCCGGTGCACCCTGCGCAGGACCTATCACAGTCTAGGCATTTGTACGACCCGTCGGAGTTTACGCAGAACTGGAGCGGACTGCAGGGCGATTTGGGCGCTGCGCACTCGTTCCTGTCCAGGCAGCCCTTTTCCTCGTCGGTTATCCATCCGTTCGCACACTTTAGGCAACCTAGGGTTGTTGTTGATTAGTTGTCATTGATCAGAGAATCGAGATATTGTTAATTGTACCTGTCGGGCCGGCTTTGGTGCAACTCCCCTCGCAACTCGCATGACACGGAGTGCACAGCAACTTCTTCGCGTCGCGATATGCCTCGAAATACTTGTCCGCGCAAGTCTCGCATTTCAAGCCAGCGTATCCCTGATCGCAGGCGCACTGCCCGTTGCCTTTTCGCGTGCCTGCCCCCTTGCACTTGCCATTATTGCTGCAAACGTTGTCCGGATAGCCGTCGCACGCAGTGCAATTGTCGCCAAAGTGATTCTCCGGACAGCAATGCTTCACGAAGTCAACGCAGAAGTATTGAAACAGATCGGGATGTTCGTCCTGTTTGTTAAACCACCAATCTTCGATGTCTGCATCATGTTGTTCGTTCATCGCATAGCACTGCGCTTGGCCCTCGACGACGTCCTCGCAGACTTTTTCTTGTATCTCTACCAAGCGGACTTCGCTTCGGGAATACGTGCGGAGCTTTTCCTCCTCCCAGGCGGCGTCACCGCCCTCGAACTTGCCCTTTTCTGTCTTTTTCATGCCCTGGACAAAAACCAATGTGATTAACTTGGTAATTAAGGTCTTGCGAAGAGTGTAAATTAATAGCATGTGCGTGTATTTACCCGTTTGAACGAATCTATATATAATCGACATGCTCGACACGGTGGTAGTTTAGTTTGTTTTAATAAATCCTTCTTACTCGTCGCTAAATTGGAAGCGACTACGGTGCAGGTTAGAACTTGGAGCGCCGCAAAAACGAAAAGTATTGAATAAAAACCCTGATATTTCATGTTTTACGCTATTCGTTTGGTGCCGTCGTGCGCGCACGTACGCTCGCAAGTGTAAAAACAATTGTTGTTTACGCGCACGTTGTACGAAAAGTTGGGATTACGTGGTTGTCGCTAATTCATTTTCGCCAAAGTCGCAAAGTGCTGGAATTGAGGAGTACAATCCCAGCTGAATTTGATGGGAGGCACGCAAACTTTCGATATCTCGGTCTCTCTCAGTAGCGCCAGCGCGTACTTCTCTTCTCTACTTTGTGTGCCTCCCATCATAGGCCAGTCCGGCGAGTCCGGCTGTACTATTAGAGGGACAATAATTGATGAAATTGGCGGTAGATGGCACTTTGAGTACTAAAATATGATATTAATCGTAGTTGCTGCACTCACAATCAATAATATTTGCAAATACATACTCGCAAATAATTCTCGACGATACAAATATTATTTTAAATTATATAACATTTTGTATCTCATTATATTAAACATATTTATGTCATAAATTCTAGGATGATATTCGAATAATATCAAAAGCATTTACTAGAAAATATGTTATAATGTATATTTGATAAATAAGAAGACGTTCTGACTGAAAATGAAATACAAATTATATTTACCATGATAGCATTCGAGACAGATAAAACTGTCCTGGTTTAAAATCGCCAAGTATACAACTTCTAATCATGCCAAAAGAATGCGTAGATCAGATATCCCGTCCTTACAAGAGCATCTCAAAATATGAGTTATATGAAAACTCCTTGTTAATAATTTCGTAGTAGAAGAGTTGGTCTTTCAATTTTATAATTATATATCCCTAAATTTCTACCGGAAGTGGATCAAAATGGCCCTCAAAGTTTGCCGATTTTTGAACCTTTCCAAAGCATGCCTTGCAGAATTGGTTGTAACACGCGTTTTACGCTAGATAGTTTCATGATTTTCACTTCACTCAATAGCGGAAGACTTGTTCTTCAAACTCAACCATGATTTAACTTCTAATTTCTACTGGAAGTGGGCAAAGAGGCGCCCAAAGTATGCCGATTTTTGAACTTTGCCAAAACATGCCTTGCAGACTGGGCTGTAACACGTTTTAGGCGAGATAGTTTCACGATTTCTACTTCATTTTGTAGCGGAAGACTTGTTTTTTAAATATTAGCATGATTTATCCTCGAATTTCTACAGGAAGTGGGTAAAAATGGGCACCAACATTTTCCAAGTTTTGAACTTTTACAAAACATTTATTGCAGAATCGGCATGTGACATGTGTTCTAATGTACATGGTTCCATTATTTTCCATTATAGCAGAAAAGTTGTTCTTTTAATTTTAGTGCAATTTTTCTTCGGATTTTTACCGGAAGTGGGTGAAAATGGCCCACAAAGTTTACCAATTTTTGAACTTTGTGAAAACATACCTTACAAAATCGGCTGTAACATGCGTTCTAAGAAAGCTAGATTCACAAATTTCACTTTATTTTGCAGCGAAAGAGTTGTTTCAATTCTAATATGATGTATTATCAAAATTTAACAGAAAGTCGGTCAAAATGGCCCACAACATTTGCCAATTTTTGAACTTTTCCAAAACATGCCCTGCAAAATTGGCTGTAACATGCGTTCTAGAGGAGACAGTTTAGTAATTTTCACTTCATTACATAGCAGAAGAGTGGTTCTGTCAACTTCAGTACGAGTTGACTCAGAATTTCTACCGGAAGTGGGTAAAAATGACTACCAAAATTTGCAAATTTTGTAACTTTTCCGCCCCGGTGAGTGCCTGTGGCGTGGTGCGCATAAGGGCGCGGTTACGGTGCGAGGCGGCCCGGGGTTCGAAACCCAAAACTGTGTGTTTTCTGACTTGCTTTCTTTTGTCACTTTTTCACATCTTGCCGTGGAAAGTTGACCTCGTAACTAGAATGCAATTTCTATCACCGCTTGTTTCGCTAGCTTCATGCTATACCTCCTTGCACTTGCTATGATCCTGATACAAAATAGTCCCGAATGCACTTTGTTTAAAATACAATCGATCCACGCCATACCTCCTTGCACTTGCTATGATCCTGATCCAAAATCGTCCCGAATGCACGATTGAATTTTTAAGAAAGTGCATTCGGGACGATTTGGTACCAAGATCACAGTGCGAAGAAGTATGGCGTGGA
>JARRAA010028367.1:0-69931 GCA_030557295.1 Ecitodaemon sp. MM-2014
ACGCGCGCACTAGCCTCCCTACTGCCGGGGTGTGGCTGTAAAACAGGTTGCAAGCTGCGCAGGCGAATTAGGACCGTTCCTAAGGACGCGGCCTTGACACGGACGCGCGCACTAGTCTACCTACTGCCCGGGTTGCCTGTTAACCAGGGTGTACGGTGGGCAGGCGGAGTAGGCTCCTGAGCTAGGACACGGCCTTGACAAGGACGCGCGCACTAGCCTCCCTACTGCCGGGGTAGGGCTGTAAAACAAGTTGTAAGCTGCGCAGGCGCTTTAGGTCCGTCCGTAAGGACACGGCCTTGACAAGGACGCCGTTACTAGCCTCCTTAATTCCGGGTTATAGCTGTAACAGGTTTTAAGCTGCGCCGACGTATTACTGCTTATACACTTTCGGGCTCTCCTAAGTTAAGTCATAAAAACTTATTCCTCCGTCCCGATTGCTGCAACCTCCGCAGTCAAACACACAACATGTATGCGGCACTGTTTTTGTATGTAAAATTTACTTATAACCGTCTGAAAATGCGAAAATATTCAAAACGAAATCGCTATGAAGTTGAAAAACACAGCCTGAAGGTTAAATTTGTGTGTCTCCCATGAACCACTACATACACACACTTGACATGTCGATTAAATGGTTAATTAGAAAGTGGAATGGGAAGGATAACGTGGATAACGATCGATTACGATTACGAACTTTTAACGAATTAGTGAGGAGTACGTTTGGATCAGGAACAAGTTTCAAACAAGAAACCCGGTTTAATTAAAATTTTTAAGTTTCATTGTTTTTATTGTACAAAAATTAATATTGAGTAAATCAGGTTTTTCAATAGTTATGATAACATCGATTACGTGAAAAATGGGTCTTCACCTACATACAAAACTAGTTTATCATTAAAACACTTCTAGCCACTTGACATTGCAGATTGCACATTATTTGTGTTATTTGTTAGTCACTGGGTTAGCAGGTCGCACGATGACACGTTTCCCTACTTTCCTAGAAAACTGCGCAAGTAACAAGTGCCCATATCGCGCCTCGATATTATAAATTATCACAGAAACATTTGTACGAAAACCAATAAGATAACGGACATCTTATTGTATGCATAACTACTACCCTTAGACGTATCGGTATCCTCCGGGATCCGACTGTGATCGCCAATATTCAACGGGGCATTTGTCCCGTTCTTGATCGGCGACGTCGAATTATCCTGCAGCAGTTTCGGCGTCGTGATGTGGGTGGAATTTGTCGCATGATGATGCCCTGTTGCATTGTGATGATGAGTTTTATTAATTTCTGGCGCCGGACTAGTTGATACTTCTGTCACAGGCTCGGTGAAGACTTCCTCGGTAAAGTTGGCGGTTACTTCGGTCGTGCAGAAAGTCCTATTTGTTTGGTAAACGGTCTCGTTGATCCAGTCGTAGAGATACGGCACGCTGGCGTAGATCCCAGGATATTCTTTGCTTGCACAACCTTCCCCGGTGGAGATTACTCCGACGAGAAGGCCCGCGCTGACCAACGGTCCTCCGGAATCTCCCTAATCAAGGTATAAAACATATAATTAATCCAAGAATTGACTTATGTTAATTAATGTCTTTGTAGATTTGTAGAAGTGAAGTTACCTGACAGGCGTCGTGTTCGCCGGCTTCGTCGTGAGCGCACAGCATGCTCGGGAAAATCGTGCCGTTTCCGTACATGCCGTCGCACTTTTCGTTAGTTATGCGTTTGACTAGCGTCGTGAGGAGCGATTCGCTAACTTCGGTCGATTCCTAAGGCATTCGTTCCTATTATCACTAATTATTGTGATGTTTCGTAGAGAACTTACAAACTGTTGGACTCCCCAACCACTGACGACACATTCCAGGTGGTGGTCGTCCTTCTCAGCCATTTTTATTGGTGATATGAGGTGTGACAGAGGGAAAGCTTTCGATAACTGTGGAAATTCGGTTTTATAATGTTCTTTTATCTTTTCGTAAAAAATCAATCAAGAACAGTGGAAAAAACTTAATAGCTTGCGTACTTTAATTATTGCTACATCGTTTTCCATCGACGTTTTGTTATATTTCGGATGCACAACGATCTGGGAGATGTTCCTGAACTCTGAATCGGCTTCCATCGTTAGATTGAGCTGGCCAGCCACGACTGACACAACGATCGGCGGCAGAAGACCGCCCCATCTGTAGTACATACAATGTGCAGCGGTCAGGACGTGATTTTCGGTGATTAAGGATCCTCCACAAAAGTGTTTGTCGTTGTATGTACGTCGTAGCGATACCTGATGAACGTAAAATGCACATTTAGATATTTCTTCTCTTTAATCGTCGATAACTCGCGATCGAAGACTAATATCACGGCAACTCTTTAATTTTTAGAACAAGGATTTTCCGAGGAGTAAAATCATCCCAAAGTGATCAAAATCGGTTGGGTAGTTCTTGCGCGAACGACCATTTTAGATTACTTTTTAAGCACTTTAAACATGGAAAAGCAAAGTTATTTTGTAATACGGTAGGAATGAAATTAGTCATAAGTTATAAATATCAATGATAACTCTCGCATGTCACATGATGAAAGCGTTATGAAATGATTACCTGATAAGGAAATTCCCCTTCTTCAGCCGGACGCCCTCCGACAATGCGATTGTCCGTCGCAGAACATTCTTTCAACCCTGGAGATACAAAACACAACGAGTTTAATCAACCATTTTCATCGCCCGATTATGGGACCGATGTGACTCGCACGCGGCGCTTATCATAAAGTAAATCAGGTAAAACATTTCGACGGCAAGACAAAAATAAAGCGCTACTTTGCTCGTGTCGTATCATCAAACAAACAACCGCGCAAAGTGCTCACATCAGCGCAGCATCCTATATGCGCATCAATGGCTGAAACTTCTCTTGCAACGATTGCAAAACAAGTTTTGCGTTATTATCATTATTACATTGCCACGATAATGTTGCAGCCGATCTACGGCGATATAAATAAACGCGCGACTTGTACGTACCTAACGAGACGATCGCGAGGATGGCTCCGAGCAGAATCGCACTTTTCGCACGTTTCGCGTCCATGGCGCTTTCCTCGCCTACGTCGACGACTGCGCTCGCTCGTTAGCGGCGTATTGTTTTATTACAATAATTCACGCATCGCTGATTAGCGTGTATCTTATCAAATAGTGAAATTGTGCGAGATTATCACCGCCGATATATTGACGACGCTTGCGACACAATGAGGCATGCGTGTGTACGCACGAGGGGATTAAATTATTGTAATTTACACGTCGCGCGTATGGATTTCGTGAATTGTTTGAACTATATATTTAAGGTTTGATTGAGATCGATCGTTATCAGTGACTATTTATGATTTGTTGTGACTGAGACGGATGTAAACACTTCTTTCGAAGTGGTTTATGTTAATGTTGCACTTTATCTTGATGTTGTTAGAGTTCAACGGAAACTGCGAATGTTTTCAGAGTTTTCTTCTATTTGTAGATTATTTCATTGTCAAACGGCAAGGATGCGACAGCGAACTTTCCTTATCGGGCATTTTCTCCTAGTTTTGTGTTGGATTTTCAAGTGCGCGTTCCGCGACGTAACGCGCAATGTTTACAAATTTATAGCTGGGAAATAGGCGACGCTGAGGACGGGAAACGTGGTCGACGCTATAAATTATTATGCGGAGCTGTCTTATCAATGAATATAATACAGAATATGTAAGAGACGAATGGAAAATTGTTTCAGAACAAATGAAATTCACTCTCGAACAGTGGTTGAGGTATATTTATCCTGTAATCTGTAACTTTAATTAGATTTTGATGATAAAATTCGAATGAGAAGTGAACAACGTACTTTTAACGTAGGCAACCTAACATACACAAAACAAGTTACTTTTCAAGCGCTTCAGAAAAAAAAAACAAACAAGCAATTTATGAACTGTAATGCTCAAATAAATTATTTAATTGACATAACAAATTATTAGTTAGTAACAAGTTGTTTATTTAGATTTGCCTTGAAAATGAATAAAATATTTATGCACGTTATAGAGGTCGCTGCAGTTTGTTTTCACCGGCGCTGCGATCGCCCAAGCATTACGTCACATCGTGCAGCGCCGCGGAGCGAGACGGGCGCAAGCAGCGCAGGTAAAATGGCGTGGTGCCGAGTGACGACTCCCGCTTGCGAATAGTGTTGTATCCAGGGAAACGACCGACCGCAAGGAACGCGCGGCGCGATCTCCTCCTCCATCGCCGGATCCTCGCCGCCCGCACGCCGACATGGACGCGGTGAAGTCCTTCAACGCCGAGGTGAGTCCCGCCGAGCGAGCGGCGTCCCCCCGTCGCCGACATTGGGGCCTCTTCGTGACGCCGGGCGCCAGCGCGCGCCGACGGTCGACGCCGTCCAGCATGTTTCCGCTAATTGCCGCCGCGTCCGGACTCACTGACTTGCCTTTTGTAGCTCTCGTCGTTGTACGACGTCAAGCCGCCGATCTCCAAGGCGAAGATGACGGCGCTGACGCGCGGCGCCATCAAAGCCATCAAGTTCTACAAGCACGTCGTGCAGAGCGTGGAGAAGTTCATACTCAAGTGCAAGCCGGAGTACAAGGTGCCCGGTCTCTACGTCATCGACAGTATCGTGCGGCAATCCAGGCATCAGTTCGGCACCGACAAGGATGTGTTCGCGCCCAGATTCGGGAAGAACATGCAGCAGACCTTCGTCAATCTCTACAAATGTCCTCCAGAGGATAAGGTGAGCATTATTTTAATCGAAACGCAGGCCCACTATCATTACGCTGCATATAAATTATCCCTGCACCATAAGGAAGAGATAGTAATGCATTGTTCTACGATTTTAGAGTAAAGTTATACGAGTGTTGAATTTATGGCAAAAGAATCAAGTGTTTGCCCCAGACGTGATCCAACCGCTGTTCGATCTCGCTGATCCCAATCATCCGATGCACAAGGAAGTCAACAGCATGCAGAATAACGGCACGATGGGCGCGTCGACGGGGATGATGAAAGGTTTGTTTGGCATTTCTACTCGAAATTTACGAAATTATATGCAGTATGCCAAAAGTTCAGGGATTAGGGCTTAGGACTTCGTAAATTCATCATCTTAATCAAGTAAAATTAAAGAAAAACCTTAAACTGGTCGTTTTACATTCTTTTATCGGTTATTTTTGAGTCTGCTTGGCTCAAAAATAATTAATACGAATTCATTCAACGTACAGCGTCGTCTCAAGAGTCTCCGAAAGGTAAGGTTGCTTGGAAAGATGTAAAATGACTTGAATTTCTTACAAAATAACAATAAAAGACCACGATGTTTGAGAAAAATCGTATAAAATTAAATATATTCACTTAAATTTACTGGTCCAATCGTTTGTACGTTTAAAAAGTTGTTGTTTTGTGAAGAAATTCAGTTTAATGTAAGTTGGGATAAGCTCAATTCGAATCGTCTTGAGCGTCAATCATTTGCAATGCGAGGCTTAGATTAACTCACGCTGGCATACTGCGAGTTCATAGGCATCTGTCTAAATAAGTTGTTCATAAATAGGTTCGCCTGCGCTACAGAAGACACCGACCAAGACGCCTTCGTCTACCGATCCGGCCACGTTGGCCCAGCTAGGAACGATTGCTAATAATCCGGTACATGTCACAAAATGCGACCGATTGCTGCGCTATAGCTCGCCGCAAACCACCACGCATTCGTCCCAATTGACAAATTGCCGTCGAGCCTTTGTGCGGAACCACGAATTTTCAAAACCAAGCTTCATACCTTTCAGATTCTTCGGCCTTTTCAGTATTCGCTGACAGGATTTTCGTAGCTTTGGGAATTTTGCTAGGAAAATTAAGTAACATGAAGTATTCATTCAAATATTTTTTTATTGTAAACTTCTGAGGTTTTTCCGTTATTAATGACTGCATTTGTTATTTTTTGCGCCTAAGCTAGTTTTTTTTTCTTCTAATTTTAATTTCGCAAAATGACGTTTTTTATCGTTATATTGAGGAAATGTTAAGCAGAAATGTTTTGAATTATTGATAGATGAATTAGTTTCATGTTAATCGCAAAAACTGCGTTTTTACAACACAAGAAAGTAGTTTGTATTAATTTTTAGGGAAAATTTGCTAAAAGACTTTTTTTGAGTAGCACGCAAACACCAAAAATGTCTACAAGATTATGTTTTTAGGGTTTTTTGAGGTTGATTTCTTAAAATTTAATGAATATTCTAGTTAATTCTACTATAATCGCTTAAATTTTACCTAAAAACAAATCGTAATCTGGTTGATCCTATGAATTTAGTTCAGGTTCTTCTTTAAGACAACTTTGTATCCTCAAACGCTGCGCAATTTCGTGGACATCCTCCAAAAATCGCGCGACACGGCTCATTTAATGAACAACTTATTTAGACATATCGTTGAATATAAATTATTGTTAAGATTGCATGAGAAAATGTCGTGATCGTTTCTCATTCTGGCATTTTCAGAGCTCCTTCGACCCGAGCACCATCGCGCAATTGCACCAGCTGCAGCGACTCCTCCTGCGGCAGCAGGGTGACGGATCGGGCCGGCCGGACTCCGGCTCTCAGGTGCACTTCGATCGCAAGCTGCTAGACTTCGACTACGGCAGCGATGAGGAGGACGACCCGTCGAACACCTCGCCGAAGATGCCGAGCAACCCGCCCGACACGGTCGGCACGCTCCTCTCCAATCCCGAGGTCCTGCGACAGCTGCAGACGCTGCAGGCGTCGATGAACACCCAGCCGAACGCGCACGGCGAGTTCGACATCGAGAAGCTGCGCAAGCTGCAAGAGATGAAGCAGCAGGAGGAGGAGTTCGACAAGCATCTCGCGCAGACGCTGCCCAACCTGCCCTTCGCCGCCGAGTGCGAGTTCAAGCCGAACACGAACTCGCCGTCGATATTCAACAACTTCTTCCTGCCGACGGACATGTCGCAGCCGCCGCCCGGCTACAAGCCGACGCTGCAGACCAAGGAGGACAACGCGCACGAGAGCGAGGTGGAGTTCGTCGGGACGAACGACGACATGGAGGTGATCGACATCGATCACGGCGACTCGCGCAGCCCGTCGCGGGAGCGGTACGGCAGGCGCAGGCGGAGTCGGTCGAGGGAGCGGTCCAGGGACAGGGACAGGGATCGCGACAGGAATCGCCGGCGACGCTCGCGGTCGCGGTCGCGATCGCGGAATCGGAAGCATCGGTCGAGGTCGCGCGAACGCGACCGAGAGCGCGAGAAGGAGAAGGAAAAGGAGAGGGAGAAGGAGCGCGAGCGGCGGAAGCGCGGATTGCCGCCGATCAAGAAGGACAACCTGTCGGTGTGCAGCACCACCCTGTGGGTGGGGCATTTGTCCAAGCTGGTGCATCAGGAGGATCTGTCGGACACGTTCGGCGAGTTCGGCGAGATCATCAGCATCGACCTGATCATTCCCAGGGGCTGCGCCTTCATCGTCATGGACCGAAGGCAGGACGCCTCGAGGTGTTTGACCAAGTTGAAGAATCACAAGCTTCAGGGGAAGGCTATCACCGTAAGTTGTATTACTCTCTATTTCGGGACGGTTTCGGCTAAATTCGTCCTCGTTTTGCAGTTGGCTTGGGCTCCCGGAAAGGGCGTCAAGGGCAAGGATCTGAAAGACTACTGGGAGGGCGATCTCGGCGTGTCCTACATCCCCTTCGCGAAGCTCCGCCACGACATGGATCTGGAACTGCTCGAAGACGGCGGCATGATCGACGAGGACACCGCGCCCGACTGGATGAAGGCCAAGATGGCCGTCGCGTCCTCGACCGGCCTGAACAAGGACGGCGCCGGCGAGAGCAAGGCCCTGCCGGCGCCCTTCATTCAGATGCCCGAGGGCGCGTCGGGCGCCGTCGACACCAGCCAGCCGCCGCCCGTGCCCACGGCCGGCTTGCTAGCGCCGCCGCCGATGTCTCTGCCGATGGTGGCGCCCTTTCAGCTGAACAATCGCCTCCTGGGCATGCCCCCGGGCATGATGCCCAACGTGCCCATGGGGGTGCCCCCGCCCAATCTGCCGGCGCCCCTGATGCCCAACTCTCTCCTCGGCATGGGCGCGCAGTTCCCGCCCGGCCTGCTAGCACCGCCCATGGCGCCGCAATTGCCCGGACAGGGAAACATTGACAATAAGAGTGCGCAGGACGTCGGCGCGCCGCGCGCCCTCCCCGAAGCCATGATGCCTTTCGGCCTGATCCCCCCTCATCCGCCGCCGATGGGTCTCCAGGCGCAGCATCACGACGACAACATGGACGTCGAGATGGAGGACGCGGAGAAGCCGGAGAAACACCCGGAGCCCCCGCATCACTTGATGCCCGGCATGCCGGGCAGCATGAACAGCTTCAACGGGGAGGGGAACATGATGAGCAGGCGGGATCATCCCGGCCGCGAGGAGGACATGGCCAGGGGGCGGAACCGCAGAGATAGCAGGGAGCGCGATCACGGGCGGGACGGCGATCGAAGGGAGCGGGACCGAGATAGAGATAACGGCCGCGAGAGGAGTCAGCGATGGGGGCGGGACAACAGGGCGGAGAGCAGGGACGAGCGGCGCGAGAGGGAGAAAGCTCTGAACGACAGATTGAGACAGATGGCCGGGGATAGCAGCTTCAGGGACGAACAGGATCCGGCGCCGCCGGCGCTATTGGAAAGGGGGATGTTCCCGGGCTACAACGGGGAGGGTCCGATGGATTTGGAAAGGTTCAGGCGACGCCCCGACGATTATCCCGGCGGTCCCGACGCGCTGTCCCCGCCGAGATATCCCGAGTTCGAGAACGCCTTCGAGGGACCTCCGTTGGAATACGGACCGCCTTTGGACTTCGAAGGCCCCGCCCTGGAGTACGACGCGATGCGCGAGTACGACGACCGGTACCCGCCGATGCGCGGGGATAGATTCGACGATCGACGGCGCGGGGATTTCTTTCCACCGAGAGATAACTTCGGCATGCGCGGACCGCCGAGATTCAGAAGTCCCGCGGGGGCCATGGACATGTTCGGGCCCAGAGGGGCGCCGCCTATGATGAGGCCGCACATGTTTAGGGGCGGCGGGCGTGGTCCTCGAGGAGGTACGTAACTTCGGCGCTGGGTTTTAGAAAAGGAGTTCAGATTGTGAGTTTCGTTTAACTTTTAGGATCCATGTGGATGGACAGACCGCGATTCGATGGTCCGCCAGATTTCTACCGCGGTCCGCCGAACTTCGACGACGGCAGTCCGCATCGTCCTCGGCACGATCGCAACGATCGTCGCAGGTTCGGCAGGCACGACGACGCGGACGAGCCGAACCGCGACGGCCCGCCGCGAGAAAGCGATCCGCCTACTCCGAACGCAGCAACGACCAGCACTCCCGGCAGCGGCGGCGGTAGGCGCACCAACAGATGGAGCAACGGCTCGCCCGTGCGAGAGGCGCCGCCTGCTCAGCCGCCGCAAAATGCCGGCGAGGAAGGAGCGCCGGCCGCGGAAACTCCGCAACCTCAAGAACAATCGTTCGGCGACGCCGAACTGCATCGCCAAGGCGCGGACGATGCGCCCGCGGAAAAGCAGAAAGTAACGGGGAACACCACGCCGTTGCACGACGAGCCTTCCGACGCGAAGCCGGAGGCTCCAAGCCAGCAAGACATCCAGCAAGAGCCGACGCAAATCAAAGAAGATACGATGGCGGAGACGTAAGCTACATTTTAAATTCATCTAGCTATATGAACGATCGCGATCACCAATCACTAGTTGGTGTCGCATATTCTCTTTTATCAAAACGATTCAGGCGTTCGCGAGCGAGTTCGATAGTTTTATGCGTGGGATAAGTCGATCCTAAATTTTGGGCTGTGATTAGTTTAATGAACACAGGTGAATCTTTGCATTCAATAAATTTACTTTTATCTAACACGTTCTATTGCGACGCGGCGACGCTCGCAGACACGCTGCGGTCGAGCGGCGGTGAGGTGCGACTGCCGAGATTAACGCTAGCGTTAATAGAATCGATGATACAAAGTAATCACGAAGAAGGTAGGTTCATTTGTGTTCATTCGGAGGAACTAGTCACCTCGGAGGAGCAAGCGCCAGCGTTCAAACTGAGCGACTGGTGCAAGGTACTGTTACTTTTCCCTATAAAAATTGCCTACGATTTAATGACGAAATAACGAGCGTGCGCTTCTCAAGACGACGCCGGGAGGTCTCGCGTTCTCGCGTCGCTTGGGTGCCGCATCGATTGTAATTATTTAACGTGCGAATTGAATATGTGTCACAGTTTGTAATTTTGTAAATCGCTTTTTTCGACCTGTAATTTTAAACGGTCGACGCGAGCGGCGAGCATCCGGCGGTGCGCGCTGCTCGCGTCGACGCCTATTATGTTTTGTTAGTTATTTACGAGAGTAACGATTCTTTGAATGTATAAATGTACACTGTTAACGGATCGATTCGATGGGACACGCTCGAGACTCGATTTTAACGTGGACGGCGTAAGATTTCAAGCGGTAGACGGGCGGGGCGGTTAAAATGTAGAAATAATTTTAATTTATGCCGATGTGTTTGACAATGATTTGATTATTTGATGACTTCATTTACGAAATAAAATTTACCATTCATTTAAATGTTCACTGCGGAAATGGATGAAACGCATTGGACGGGGCGTTTCACGTTGGTCACGCCCTTTGCGCTTCGCTCCGCCCATTGTAACTTTAATGTCGAGCGTCAAAATGGGGGCGGGCATGCTCACGAGCAGCGACTAGCAGACACTCGAGTCGTGCGTAAAGGAGGAATAAAACGACCGTGTATAATCGAAATTTTAACATTTTTATAAAAGTTGCCATCGACATTACAAATTGGCACCACCTCATGTCGCGACTGTGACTTGTACTGCTCGAAAACGACTCGCATTCGATGAACAAATATTCAGTAAAAACTTTGTCCACAAAGCATCGCGTCGCTAAATGTCTCTACGTCTTTCGTGCATTATACTAAAAACGATTGCACGGACGAGGAACAACTGCATTGATTACGCTCTTGTCCCGCGCCCTACGTAAATTTCTTAACAATTATACAACACAAATGCGATTACACATCGACTCAACATGATTCAAATAGGATAATGACTACGATCGTCGCAAAACAAACGAAAATAACATTAGTAAAACGTGACTATGTTGCGCATCGCCCTTCCGATGCGCCGAAGCGTGTTTTATTCGCACACTCGCTCTGTATGTTAATGCAGTCTTAAAATGAAGTAATAGCGGAGCCTTGGCGCGAACGTGGCGTCCCGAGTGCCAAACGAATTGAAAAATGACTGAACGTGATCGCGACGCACGCCACGGCGCTCAACTTATATAATAAGTCGGCTGCAGATATTTCCAATAGCTCTGATCGTTCTGCACGTTCTGAATGGCGGAGGGCGCCTGGACGGCCTCGGCGCTGGGCGCGCCCTCGCCGAGGACGACCTTCGCGTCGGCAGCCGCCCGCGTCTTCTCGTCGGCCTCGTCGTCCCCTTTGCCCTGATTCACGTTGTTGTTGAGCTGCTCGATCTCGGCGCCCTCTTCGTCCAGCTCCGTGTTGAGCATGGAATAGAAGTTGTCGTCCCACTCGGCGCCGAAGCGCAAGTCGTCGCCCTTCTCCTCCTCGTTGCTGGTCTTCCTGACGCCCTTGTCGTCCTGATACGAGTAGATGCTGCGGCACTTGTTCGTCTGGCAGTACTGCTTGTACTTGATGGTCGCCGCGCGGAGGCGCGTCAGGAAGTCGGGCATCGCCCGGTACGCCACCCAGGCGGTCACGGACGCGGGGATGTTCACGCCGGGGTTGTCGAAGTACGTCAGCGAGAACTCCAGGCCGGGCTTGTCGATGTCCGTGTACGGCTTGACCACCATCGCCGACCAGTAGTCGATCACGCGGAACTTGTTCGACGCCTTGGGATGGCTCGGATGCTCGGTGCCCTTGCTGAGCAGCATCACGCGCTTCTTCGCCTTGTCGACTAGGAAACGACGCTTGAAGACGTAATCCCGATTGGCGAATAATCTCTGAAAGAAGGAAACGCGACATAGAAAAACATTTGTCGTAACATTTTAACGGTGCACATGATTTTCCTACAGATTAATCGATTTCCATGCAGTTTTTAATGGCAGAAGTATCGATTAACTGCAGGTCCAGATGCACGGTTAAAATGGTCGAAACCAAATTACGAAAAAAGCGCGTAGAAAATTACTTACAGGCCATTGCATTTCCCAATAAACAATATCACTATTCGTGTCCGGATTTCTATCCCTCTCGACAACCTCCAGCTCAACTGCGGTGGGATCCCACTTCTTCCTGTAACTGGTATCCATCTGAACGCTCAAGAAATCTTCTGCAGTGACATCCTTGTAGTTTCCATAGACTTTGTACTCGAAACTGCCAGTTTTGTGCGGCCGCCTCCACACGATGAGATCCGCCTGCTCGATGAAAACGGTCCAACCATCATATGTCTTCAGGTCCTTTCTGGTGTCACACTCACAGAAAGCTATTATACTCTTGTCGGCCTTCTCGCACGACTTGCACTCGATCGTCTTGCGCTTCAGGAGCTTGATGTATTCGATTTCCTCCATGTGCGAGCGCATCTCGTCCTCGGAGATGCGGTTGCGCTCCCAGTTGTAGGCAACGCCCGCGCTGAGCATCAGCTCCCTGCCTCTCCTCTGCAGATGCTTCCGGATGTTGTTGACGAAGTTACGCAAGGCCTGCTCCTCCCATATCCGCGTGTAGAGCGCGAACATTTGCTGGCCGCGGCGGACGCGCTGCGCCAGCACGCACTCGCACTGGTGCACCCACACTCGCAGCAGGCTGCCGGAGTCGTCGCGGAAGCTGCGCGGGATGTCGCGCAAACGCTGCTGGAGCGCGCGCAGGGCTTCGCCGTCGATCAGCAGCCGGCGGCAGGGCGTCACGCTCTTCGCCGCCGCTCGCCGCCGGGCGAAGAATCGCTGCAGCAGCATCTCGGACCGCAGGAGATCGAGAGCCGCGTCGAGGTTAGGTCGGACGGCGGCGCCGAGGGCGCGTGCCGAGTGGATTGATTCTTGCAGCCGGCGAGCGTAGAGACGGAGCTGCATTCCTGCAGTGGGACAGCGTCCAACTCGAATCCGACTCGCGGCGCTCGAGGTGTGCGCGGTATGGGTATGAGAGAAATGCGAGGATGGAGGATGAAAACGAGAGGACGACGAGGACGATCACTGAAATTTTGACATGGTGCGCGAATGCGGTTAGGCACGAATGTGGTTACAAGGCGGACGCATCGCCATGAAAACGATTCGAGCGCGTTTCAGGCGGAACAACGTGGAAAACTAAGGATATCGCAGCAGGATTATTTCACGGCGGCAACCCAACGTACACTCGAACGCGACTCGTCCGGTCTGCGATGCGGCGACGAACTGCGCATTTGCGCGTCGCGATAAAAATAATTCCCGGCCCACAGACAATGGAAAATTACACCAATTACTTTATTATTTAGAACCTTGACCTTTCCACAACGAGATACACTTGATTTTTACACCAAACAATGGCAAACAGCAAAACCGCGTTGGACAACGGAAACACCTCGCATTTCATAGCAACAAACAGTTCTTAAATGATTTCTCCATAAAACTTGTTGGAACATATAAAACAATATGTTTTAATAAGCATCATTAACAGTTATATTTATAGATTATTTCTAGATATATTTTATTAACAATTTCATTATTTTCAAATAGATGTCGCGGTGTTTCGTGTACGTTTGGTTGCCCACCCACACGGCGTTCCGACTTCTCACTCCCGCATTCGAACAGAAGAAAGTCGTGCATCGTGTTTGCCGGAATTCGTCGAGTTTGTCACAGGAAAAATCCCGGAATTCTTCACAAAATGTCCCTGATCGGAACGCCCCTGTCCGTCGCGGGATCCCGCGTCACCGGATCGTCGGTCCGCACACAAAATGGTAAGCGTTCGCGCTTTTCGCGCATAATTCCGGCGACGCGAAGATTTGTTCTAGAACTTAACCTCGCGCCCATGAATCATGTGCTTCAGGTGTGAACATTTTCGCAATTATTAACTAAAGTACCCCATCTGAAGCACGATAGCCCCCTAAGAACTCAATGCTAAGGTGTAAATTCCCGTTCTAGTCATGGCAGCGTCTTCGATCGCCAATATTGTCAAATCTTCGTTGGGTCCAGTCGGCTTGGACAAAATGCTGGTCGATGACATCGGAGATGTGACCGTGACCAACGACGGCGCGACGATCCTCAAGCTCTTGGAGGTGGAGCATCCGGCCGCGCGCGTCCTCTGCGAACTGGCCCAGCTGCAGGACGAGGAGGTCGGCGACGGCACCACCTCGGTGGTGATCGTCGCGGCGGAGCTGCTGAAGAACGCCGACGAGCTCGTGAAACAGAAGATCCACCCCACGTCGATCATCAGCGGCTACCGCCTCGCGTGCAAGGAGGCGTGCAGATACATTCAGGACAATCTGACCATCCCCGTGGACGAGCTGGGCAAGGAGTCCGTCGTGAACGTCGCGAAGACCTCGATGAGCTCGAAGATCATCGGCGCGGACGCCGACTTGTTCTCGCAGATGGTGGTGGACGCGGCGATGGCCGTGAAAATCAACGACGCCAGGGGCAACGCGTTGTACCCCATCAAGGCCGTGAACGTCCTCAAGGCGCACGGCAAGAGCGCGAGGGAGAGCGTGCTCATCCAGGGATACGCGCTCAACTGCACCGTCGCCAGTCAGGCCATGCCGAAGAAGATTGCGAACGCGAAGATCGCTTGCCTCGACTTTTCGCTGCAGAAGGCCAAGATGAAGATGGGCGTGCAGGTGCTCATCGAGGATCCCGACAAGCTCGAAGCCATCCGCGCCCGCGAACTGGACATCACCAAGGAGCGCATCCAGAAGATCCTCGCCACCGGCGTCAACGTCATCTTGTGTTCGGGCGGCATCGACGATCTCTGCCTGAAGTATTTCGTCGAGGCGGGCGCCATGGGCGTGCGCAGAGTGACGAAGACCGACTTGAAGCGCATCGCCAAGGCCACCGGCGCCGCTTTCGTCACGTCTCTAACCAACATGGACGGTATGAACGTTAAGAAACATTATTTTCAGTAAAAATCATCGAAACCTTTTGTTTTCATTAGGCGAGGAGACTTTCGACAATAGCATGGTGGGCGAGGCCGCCGAAGTTGTCCAGGAGCGCATTTCCGACGACGAACTCATCCTCATCAAAGGGTAATTGTTTGCCGGCCAAGTTCTCCTCCGTTGCTAATGAACAATAAAAATTGTCGCAGCCCCAAGGCTCGCACGGCCGCCTCGATCATCCTGCGCGGCCCCAACGACTTCTACTGCGACGAAATGGAGCGCTCCGTGCACGACGCCCTCTGCGTCGTCAAGCGCGTGCTCGAGTCCAAGTCGGTCGTCGCCGGCGGCGGCTCGGTCGAGGCGGCGCTCTCGATCTACCTCGAGAACTTCGCGACGACGCTCAGCTCGCGCGAGCAGCTGGCGATCGCCGAGTTCGCGCACAGCCTGCTCGTCATACCGAAGACGCTCGCCGTCAACGCGGCGCAGGACGCCACCGACCTGGTCGCCAAGCTGCGCGCGTATCAGAACTCCTCCCAGACCAAGGTGGACCACGCCCATCTGAAGTACGTCGGCCTGGATCTCATCGAGGGCGTCGTGCGCGACAACAAGAAGGCCGGCGTGCTCGAGCCCACGATGAGCAAGGTGAAGTCGCTCAAGTTCGCCACCGAGGCGGCCATCACCATCCTCCGCATCGACGACATGATCAAGCTGGACCCGGAGCAGAGTCAGGGCAGGGGGTATCAGGACGCCATGGCCGCCGGCGAGCTGTAAATCGCGATCGAATCGATTTGCCTCATTCTCTTTTCTTCGCACTGCGAGCTTCATTCATCACTCGGAAGTAAATTAATCGCGCGCACGTTAAATTACATCTAGAGCTCATCGCCCAAAAACTAACATTTTCTATTTAATTATTTTCGAAACACGCTGAACGCATTTTTATCGGCGATGCGGACGATGCATTTACATACGAATCGTCTTTTATAAAAAAACAAAAAAAAATATATTTCTTACTCACGTACGTGCGCATTTTCAAGACAAAATATTTACAAATTCGAGTTGAGTTCGTCGGAGAGGAACTTCGTTACGAGGTCGTTGAATTCGTCGGCGTAACGAAGGTGAATGTTGTGCTTACCGTCCGGAAAACGATGCAACCTAAGAGAGAGGAGGATTAATTGTTGATTATTAATTTAAGCCGTCATTGCGTTGCAGGAATACTTTGCGCCTTTGATGTTCTTCTCCAAATATGCGGGATGCTCGCTCGCGACCATCGGATCCTTGTTGCCGTGCAGGATGAACGTGGGGCAATCGATGCCTTTGATTAACTCCTTGCAAATGTCGCCGTCGTTCTGCTTGTAAATCGCGCGGAGGGCGTCGCACCAATCGTTCCACATTTGTTGTAGACCCGCCTCCGTGTACAACGCTATCAAGGGTGTCTTCATCTTGTCACTCCACTTGCTGATGTCCCTAATTCCTGCAATTAGTTCGGTTAAGATCGTGGCGAATGGAGCTGACAATTTGACGCACTTTCGTAGCTCTCGAGCTCTTCCGGTAGGATGTACGAATTGGCGCCCCAAACGACTAACTTCGACACGGACTCCTTGTACTTTGCGGCCATCATCATGCCGGAAATGCCGCCGTCGCTCCATCCCAGAATCGAATATTTGCCCACGCCCAAAGCCTTCATGAACTCGTTCGCCGTCGCGGCGTCCCGCGCGTAAAAGTCCGCGTCGAATTGACGACCGTTCGGTCGGCTGTGGCCGTAGCCGGGCGGATCCCATGCGATGACGGTGAACTTGGTTCTGTCGAGTTTCTCGATCTGCGGCTTGAAATCGCTCCAGATCGAGCCCAGCGCGCCGGGAAAACATAACACAGGGTGGCTTCCCGTTCCCAGGCGAACGTAGTTTATTGTCTGGCCGTTTATCACGAGTTTTTGTTCCTGTTGAGTGATTTCTTAAAGTCATGTTGCTTTGGTTAGGACAAATTGCTTACAATCGAGTAGCTTCGAACAAGATGTTTGGTTAGCTGTGGCAAACCTTGTTTTGCAACTAGTTTTAACATGTTCGTTCAGTTTCTATTATTGTTGCTGAGGTACACTACGTTTGGCTAGTTGAATATGTTGATTATTATTGCTAACACAGCAGGATTTGAGTATTCAGGCGATGCTGCTGGACTAAATTCGAATATGCGCAACCGTTCTGGAATATTTTTGAAATATGAATGCGTCGGCAGATAAAAATACGTCTGGCGTGTATAAGATTACAAGTGGGAAAGGATAAGTTTTTATCTGTAAAATTCCATAAAAGTTGCTTGGCAGAATTTGCTAAGGTTATGATCAGTATCATTTACGCTGCGCATCTAAAACTTCTAAATTTATTCAAATCTATTCATTCAGGTCTCAAATATGATGTAATTAGGTGCGAAGGATGGTAATTTAGCTTCTCCATGTTTCTTTTGTGGTATAAAATCGGTGCAATACGTAATTATTGCGATTTTTCTTAGTTTGTTTAATGAAACTTGTTTAGATGCGCATGTTTTCGTACGCAATGAGTTGCCTATAGTAAAAATTGCAACATTTGTAAGGAAAAGTCAGAAAACAATCTTTCGAATGCCAAAAAATGCATAAATATTTAGTATGAATACTCGAGATTGTAAAATGAATGTTATATGATTAATTACGTTTCAGTTTAAAATGTGCAGCGTAAATTTGTATTGAAGTGTGTAATGGGTTGCATGCGTCTGGGAGTAGAACGTGGCGGACTTTCCAAACGTTCGCTCAGCACGTCTCGCGTCGCAGACAAATGACAAACTTAGACAATAATTTAACGACTTTAGCCCAAAGTATGAGTCATAATGACATTGTAAAAGTGTTAATTTGCATTGTCGCGCGTTAACGACGAAGCGCGTGTGCGTGACAAGCGCCGTGTCGGCCAAATGTTGCGAGAGCGACGAATCGGCCGAATCAATCGCGCCCGCTGCCAGCGGCGGAGTGCCGCAATGCGAGTCGCGTTCTACGCGTGTGTGAGCAGCGGCGCGAGCGGAAAGCATGCTCGGCGGCGGCGCCGCTCGCCGTCGCAGTCCTCGCCGGCATGCTCGGAGCGGCGATACGCGCGCGAGAGCGCGGCGCGCGGCGCGTCAGCTGACGTTTCGATTATGATTAAAAGGTCCGCGCGTGTTTACAGCCGACAGTCGAGCGTAACATGGCGAGCGGCGCGTGTCGCCGTCAGCGAGGAGTGCCGATCGGCGGGCCGTCGGCGTGGTGGTGCGTCGTCGCGCTGCTCGGCGCCGCCGTCGCCGTCGGCGCCTACCGCCTGCGGTACCCCGCCTTCGACGAGCTGCGCGTGCTGCGGACGGCCGTCGCGGCGGCGGGCGCGAAGCGCGTCGAGTTCGAGGTGCGCGGCCGAAACTTATTCGCCGGCCTGCCGGTGCGGACAACGCGCGTCGCGGCGGCGCGCGACGCCGGCTGCGGCGGTGATGGCGAGCGCGACGTGCGGGAGGTGAGCGTCGACGAGGACGGCCGGCGCGCCGTGTACTCAGTGATAGTGCCCGCGCGGACGGAGCGTCGCGGCGGCGGCAGTGTTTACTTTTGTCTGCCGCGCGGCGCCGCGAGTGCCGCCGCGGACGGCGGGGACGAGCGCGGCGACGTCGAGATCGTGCGGCCGGCGCTGCGCGCCTGGTCTCATCAGGGGGACAACATCGCCATCGACAGCGAGATTTGGTTGGCCGGCGACCCTGACACTGACCTAGATTACCGCGATAAAACGTAACTAGCGCTCGCTTCTTATGTAACTTCGAAAGTGTAAACAATCGATGTAAACAACCCGAGTCACTGAGAATCACCCCAGATTTAAATTTTAGCGTTTTCCGGTTGGAAAAATTGTTACTAACATTTGAAATCGCCAAAAATTCCACTGCGTCGGCTAATTTTGGTTCCTGAAACTGATTCGTCTTCTTGCAGAATATCGCGGGGACGACGTCAGGACGAAAACGACATTGATAAACTTCGAGTGACCGGACTGCGCGTCGACGTCGCCCCCAAGGAGCCGCACTTCGACGACGATGGCATCCCCTTCCTGCTCGTCGGCGCCGAATACACGCTGCGGCTGTTCGGCGTCGGCTTTTCGGAGAACACGCAGATCACTTTCACTCAGCAGAAGGGCTCGTTTGGGAGCGCGTGCCAGATTCCGGTCACCGGAATATTCCAAGTGAGTCCCTCCACCTTCCAGTGTTACTCAACGTGTTATGTAACATTCACTTCACCAGTGAATGTTAATAACAAATGCAATCTCCTTAAGAGGTTACTCTTTTGTTTTCCACCTATCGCATTACAGTTTTCTGCTTCGGCTTCCCCCAGAAGCAAACCGCGAATTACAGTTTTCTGTAATTGCCGATTCCGCGGATCGTGTGAATTACCGTTCTTTGCGTGCTCTCTTCCGCAGGCGATAAAGGGTTCGATCTCCGCGGACTCCGTCCGCGTGAGCGTGAGGATCCCGATGGTCGAGAACGCCGACCCGCTGTACGTGTGCATCAAGGAAGGCACGAGCGAGCGCACCGCCGAGTCCGAGCCGGTGCTGAAGAGCAGCCCGTTCGTGCACCAGGGCAGCGCGCCGTGGCTGAGCGTGCACAGCTACCAGAAGGGCCTGCCCCTCTGGGCGGCGCTGATCATCATCTGCGTGTGCCTGTGCTTCTCGGCGCTCTTCTCCGGCCTGAACCTGGGCCTGATGTCGCTGGACCGCACCGAGCTGAAGATCCTCTGCAACACCGGCACGGAGCAGGAGCGGCGCTACGCGAAGAAGATCCAGCCGGTGCGCAACCACGGCAACTTCCTGCTGTGCAGCATCCTGCTCGGCAACGTGCTGGTCAACTCGACGTTCACCATCCTGCTGGACGACCTCACCTCGGGCGTGATCGCCGTGGTGTGCTCCACGCTGGCGATCGTCATGTTCGGCGAGATCACGCCGCAGGCGATCTGCTCGCGGCACGGCCTGGCCATCGGCGCCAAGACCATCGTCATCACCAAGATGGTCATGGCGGTCACGTTCCCGCTGTCCTATCCGATATCGCGCGTGCTGGACGTGATCCTCGGCGAGGAAATCGGGAGCGTTTATACGCGCGAGCGTCTCAAGGAACTTGTCAAGGTAAGGATGATGTTTTTCGCAACCTCCCTGGAAAATCAGTACGAATTGAATCGTCGTGCACATCGACGATGCTTTTATCTTGTTTTCGCGCCGCTCTGATTTCCAGTTCCGGGAAGTTAGGCGAAAGACGACACTGTGGTGTGCTTTTCTGTTATTGCAACTCGATCGTTTCGTTATTGTTATTGCTTGGGATGGATGATAAGAACGGAATGCGACATTCGTCGAATCCGACACGTTCGCTTAATTGACAAAAATGTCCACAACAATGGGTTAATCGCATTACGCCGCGCTGACTAAATACCAAATGTTGTTGTTGTTGTTGACGTTTTTCGCGTTCGACCGCCTTAGCTTTAGTTTGGTAGCGGCGCTCGAAACGATTTGTTATTTATAATCGCGCATTTGGTCACGACCACGATGTATTACGACGTCGATGGCGATGGTGATGCGAGCGAGTTACATCAGCGTCGGTCGGCGAGTCGCTCGCGTGCGTATCGCATCGGAAAGCCGGCGTCCGTATAAATTTTCCTTGACCCAGTAATGCGCGTTCGCTTCGTGGCTGCGCGAGCGCGACGGCGGGGTGGGCCGCGGATTCTACGCGTGTTATGGGCAATAACGAAGGAACGAAGGAACTATGTTTAGCTCAACCTAAAACCCTTGGAATGTCGCGTCTCTGGAGTCTAAACCTAGAAACAAACATTGGTATTGTCACTGGGTCAGTGTTAATTTGCAGTCAAATAGTTGGAAATTCACGGCTAGATTCAGTTCATCGTCGAGTTCAAACTGTCGAATTCGAATCGAGTTCGATGGTAGTTTCTCGGAACGCCGCCGAAAATAGCCGAAACGCCAATGGTGCCAATGCGCATGCGCTGTCAACCAACTCGCTTGTAACTTTGTTCCCAACTACTCTGACTTGAACTCGATTCGAGTTCGAAGATTCGAGCTCGATGATGAACTGAATCGGCATTCAGTAATCAAGTTTCAAGGGTGTTTCCAATTTCTAGTATTTTTAATATGACGAATTTCGCGTTTTTCGTATATTTTAGAAAAACATTCGGCATTTTAGTTATTAGTAAAGTTGGGAATGTCTATAATTCGTGATTCATCGTCCTTCCTTCTTCGAATTTAGTCGAGTGTGACTGGCACGATCCATGATATTATGATCCTCGTCATGCGCTCATTATCGACGTTGTCGTTGCATCTCGCGAGAAATTGACGTGCGGAGCGTTTATCGCTTCGCGTCGTCGCCGGTTTATTGGTTTCAATTGAAATTAATGACCGCACGGCCGCCGACAATTCACTCAAACTAAAAAGCTCACTTGACGTTGCTGCTTCAACAAAAGAATTACTTAAAGATCATATTCGACGGTATAATTGAAATGTATTTATTATTTTTATTTTTCAATTGCGTTGTCCTTTGACAATATTCGGCTGGAGTGCGACGCTTCGAAATCGAAACTCTTCCTTCTTTCTTTGTTCGCGCGTTTTCTCAGAAATTGAATTAAAATCCAATCGAACAGCCGAAAGTTTGCGCCCCGCGATTTTTCTCGGGGGGTTAATACGCGGAGCGTTGCGCCCGTCGTATTGTTATGCCCTCGGATCGATCGGGGCGCGAGGAACACGCGCGAACGGCGAGCGCGCAGAAAACGAACCGCGAGGAAACTTCGGCGCGTGGGCGGCCGGTGACTAATTGGCGAAACTGCGAGCGACAAAGAAACGCTCGGTCGGCGCAAGACTTTAACTAAGGGCGGAGGGTGGAAGGTGGAAGAGGTGCAGTCCGGGTGGCGGATCGAGGTGGACTAGTCCAACGTTTCAAGGACTCGCTAGGTTTTTAGTTACGACGTATCGAATAAACTAGGTCCTGGGCGAGGATTGCGATAACGCGGAAGGAGCGGATTTAGACACACCTTGACGATTATTTATTGCACTCTAATAATCATTAAGTTTATAATTGATTAATTATTATGTACACAATTTTTTTTATTGATCGATTATTATTTAGTTAAGCATTAGGCATGATTAGTGTTCGCGTGAAAATCCCCCAGACGCTATTTTCCAATGTCGCCATCTCGCGTCGTCCGCTTATCTCCGCGCCATTACTACATCGTGTTTGCTTGTTGATTTAACCGCTCACAATGCGCTCTTATCGTCGCCGACGATGAGTCGGCGATGGCGTGGATACACCTTGAGACGCATTCATTTGCATGGCACAATAAATATCGTTAGATTGGGTTTTGTCACGGGCGACGATTGCGATTAACTTATTTGCGCGACAATTTGTCAATCGAGTTAATTAGCGCGCCGCGGTAATCAATAGCGTCGCCTCCGCCTAATTGGGAGCGCTGGGTAGTCGTAGACTACGCGTTTCCTGCAGTTATTATAATTTAATACGCGGAAAAGATATTTTCGAACGATTTGATTTATTGTTATGATGCACGCGCGGATAGTTTGCAATTTATAATCATCTCTGCCGTGGATTGTTGACATTTCGTTTGAAGTTTGCCAAGCTAAAAATACGCTCGCGGGGCACGCGTTTCGGTACGAATGTGCGAAGTCGACGTTGTCGACGGGTGGTCGACGCATTCGGCTAATTTCGCACCGATTGTCTTACAATTGGACGTATCTCGAGTGCGATTAGAGTGCGCTTCTATTCGCGTCGTAGGAGTGGTCGTGACGTCAATTTAAAATCGGATATTTTTAAAATGCGCCGCACTCCAAGTTATGTTGTCGCGTCGGCGTGCATTGACCCAATTGCGGCGCGTTTCGAGTGTCGCGTCGTTTTTGTTTCGATTGCGATTCGAATGGTTGCATCCACGATGCGCTCAGGGGGACATGTACTGCCCTTGGTACGAATGAGACATTGTGTGTACACTTTAGTGGGGTAATTTATACTGCGGCGCGTTCGATACACTTGATGTTTGATCGAATCGATCCGGCGTTGCGTTCGAGCCGAGTGCAGTATCTTTATCGTCGGCGAGGGAATTTCGCGTACAATGTTCGCACCTTCGCGCCGACGAGATTAATCATTCGAGTAGGAACGTAGGAACTAGGAACACGTGATGTCGCGTGTGTTCACGATTTTGCGAAAGGTTTACAGGGGATTTCGTTCGATTGTATTGTTTATCTTTTCGAATTCGCAGGATGATTCCAAAAAGTTGTGCAGTCGTCATAAAAATCAGTGATTTTGCGCTGCTCAGCTCGTTTGATTGCGTTTTGCATGTTGTCGAATAAGCGAAATGCAAAGTCCGCCTATCGAAATCGAATGCAATACTGCGCGGCACGCGCTAGAGTTTATTAATTGTGAGTTTATTCCGTTTTCGTTACTATGCCGTGCGCGTTAGTAATCCGTATCGCCAAATTCCCTGTGCTCTCTAGCCGCGCACGAGACGCCCGTGCGCGTGTTTTCGTTTGGTCGACTCTGCTGGTTCGGCCCACGTGCCCGTCTCGCGTTTGTTGCCGTCCGTCGGTTCTGGTTTAGTACGTCGCGTTGTTGCGATAACAGCGTCGGGGTCTTCCTGTCGCGGCGCTGTTAAAATGCAGTTAACTTATTTACGAATTGTTCGCGCTCGCGTGACGGTCTGGCGACGGCTGATGAATGCGTTGCCGTCGCAAGGCGGACGTTTGTTTTCAACGTTTAATTTTAGGTATTTTTTAATCGTTGAATTATTTACGGAGTTATGCGATTCGCAATGCGTAAACACGTTTCGGTGCGGATGTTGTTAACGAATAAACAAAGGTGTGCGATAATTGTTTGCGTTACTGGCTAAAAGCGTTTGCTCATTGTTTCGTCGGTATGTAATTGATATTTTGTTGGGAGAGCGGTCGGTTGACTCATAGGAGGCGATGAATGAGGAATGCGAGTCGTCGGTCGGCGCGGACTTTTATACCTGCGAGATTGCCATGAGGCAAGTGACGTCATAGTGGTGGGGACGCAACGTTGCCGGTGTCGTTGCCTCTCCTCCTCACGTTGCTGCTCCAGCAGCAATGTTGAATGACAGGTCGGCGCGCGACCTTGCCGCGAGGCAAGTAACGTCACAGTGGTGGGGACGCAACGTTGCCGGTGTCGTTGTCCCTCCTCCTCACATTGCTGCTCCAGCAGCAACGTTGAATGACTGGTCGACCTTGCGCGCGGCCTTGCCACGGGGCAAGTGACATCATAGTGGTTGGGGACGCAACGTTGCCGGTGTCGTTGCCCCTCCTCCTCACTTTGCTGCTCCAGCAATGATAGGTCGGCGCGCGACCTTGCCACGAGGCAAGTGACGTCAAAGTGGTGGGGATGCAATGCAAGTCACCATAGCGCATCGTAGCACTCGTCCAATCAAAAAACGTGTTTCCACCACTCTGTATAAAACCTGTCGGAATCCAATTGGATTTTTGCGGGCAAATTAAAACGAACGCGCGGTCCAATTGGAACCTACCGAGTGTTTGCGTAACATGCAAAACATAATTAAATCCTTCCGAAGAAAGACTCCGCCGCTTCCGCTCGCGCTGCAATCTCGCCGTCGGCGACGCTTTCGCGCGTTTCGAGTTTGTTTTCGTCTTTATATATATATAAAATGAATGTGGATCGTTTGGCAGAAACTCAAAAATATCGATCTATTTTCATATCTCGCGTTGCAGCGCGCACGGCTATCTCCACGTTTATAATTAAATGCCGCACTATATTCTCGGCCGACATTTTCGCTTACATTAATTGTGAGATTTGGTGCGCGAGATTAACGTCGCGTCGGACGTTCCAAGTTTATTTCTATTGCTTTGTCCTAAAAGTATCCGTAGAGTCGAGTAAAATATATCGTTCCTTTAAACATTTCATTGAGCGTGTTTTTCTGTGACCTTGGCGGCCTTCAAATGTTTTTCGGTCGGTGGTTTATTGCCATTAGTTCTGGGTTTTTCTTTGCAAAGATTTGATTCAGGCGATTAGGCACTCGAGAGCGACTAAATCGATCGGCAGTCGGCACATGTTTGTCTACAACGTGTTCGTATACAAAGCTGCGCGCTTTCCGCGCCGCCGCCGCCGTCCCCGACGTTCGCAATAAAACGAAACTTTCCTGTTTTCGTGCTGACGGTCGACAGTCGGCGCTAACACCACGATCTAAACTCTATTGCATTCGCTGTTTTTCTCTTTTGTTTTTGTTTGGTTCGCCGCGTCGTCGTGATTAATGCGATCGCCGTTCGTTTTTACATCGGATCAAACGTGCGCCAGCGCCAGGCGTACCGATCTCGAGGCCCTCGAACGCTTTTAACGCGCACGATGATCGCTTGCAGGTGACGACGGGCGAGAACGATTTGGACAAGGACGAAGTGAACATAATCAGCGGCGCGCTGGAATTGCGCCGAAAGACCGTCGCCGACGTGATGACGAAGATCGAGGACGCCTTCATGCTGTCCTACGACGCCGTCCTCGACTTCGAGACGGTGTCCGAGATCATGAAGTCCGGCTACTCGCGCATTCCCGTCTACGAGCTCGATCGCGAGAACAATCGAAAGAACATCATCACGACGCTCTACATCAAGGACCTGGCGTTCGTCGATCCGGACGACAACACGCCGCTGAAGACGCTCTGCCAGTTCTACCAGAATCCGTGCAACTTTGTCTTCGAGGACGTGACGCTCGACATCATGTTCAAGGACTTCAAGGAGGGCAACAAGGGCCACATGGCGTTCATCAATCGCATCAACTCCGAGGGCGAGGGCGACCCGTTCTACGAGACGATCGGACTGATCACGCTCGAGGACGTCATCGAGGAGTTGATTCAGGCGGAGATCATGGACGAGACGGACGTTTTCAGTAAGTCTTCCGTTTTCGCACGTGGCGAGCGGTCCCTAATGACATTGCGTTTGGGTTTTAGCCGACAATCGCACGAAACGAAAGAGGAACGCCGACAGAACCAAGCAGGACTTCACCGTCTTCGCGGAGAGGAAGAACGAGAGCAATCGGATACGAATCAGTCCGCAGCTGACGCTCGCGACGTATCAATACCTGAGCACGAGCATTGAAATGTTCAAGCCGCACGTGATATCCGAGACGATATTGCGCAGACTGCTGAAGCAGGACGTTTATCATCACATCAAGAAGAACAAGGACTGGCGGAACGATCCGTCGACGATCATCTATCAGCAGCGCGTGCAGGCCGATTACTTCGTCCTGGTGCTGGAGGGCCGCGTCGAGGTGAAGGTCGGCGATGAGAATTTGACTTTCGAGAGCGGCCCCTTCACGTACTTCGGCACGCAGGCGTTGAAGCAAACGATAGCTGCCGGTATGGCTTAGCATTTCGAGGGTTGGCCCTGTTATTAAACACGTTTCGTTGCAGCGGAATCTCCGGCGACGATAGGCAGCTTGCAATCGCTGAACCTGGACAGCAACGCGAAGCACACCTTCCTGCCGGACTTCACGGTGCGCGCGTGCACCGAGGTGCTGTACTTGAAGCTGAAGCGCAACCTGTACTTCGCCGCGAAGCGCGCCTCGCTGATGGAGATGTCGCAGCGCGACAGCGTCACGAACGGCGACGCGTTCGACGACGAGGTGGAGAAGGTGAGTGGCACGCGATCGCGGGCTGTCGCGACCCGCCGGTAGTAGAGCGCGCTGTTCGGCACATCACCTCCTCGATCAATTTCTAATCCGACCTCAACTTTTGTTTCCTTTCGATTTTTTAGTTTTATGACCGTAGCGACGCAAAACGGTCGAATTTTAACGTGTCGAGTCCGCCCGATCCGGACACGGAAGCGAATCAGGTATTTTTTATGTTCTCCCCACACTCGCCCCCCCGATCCCCACGCCCCGTCCGCTCCTCTCTGCACCGCCTCGCCTCACGACCACGTCGACAAGATCAACCAGACCTGTCTCTTAACGGCGGGACGCTTTTCTTTGATGTGTCACATCTTGCCGCGCGCTGCGCAAGTTGTCTTGAGTGTTAACACTTCGAGCCCGAAGGTGTTCGGCTGCTTGCTCTTGCTTCTGTGCGTTCGAGCATAACGACGGCGACCTGCCTGCGACTAATCTCTCTGGCGGTCTTTGTGTGATCTTTGGTCGACACGCTCGGCACGCATCTCTCCATCACATCGCGGTGCTTACGCGGTGCGCTTTTGTTTTGTTGTTCATTACCACGGTGAAACGTTTCTAGTTGCTGCACTCGTTCGACGACGACGGGAGCATCGGCCGGCGCAGCCCCGACATCAAGCAGCAGGACGGCAGGGAGAAGCCGCTCAGGGGCCAGACGTCCGGCGAGAGCAACGTGGGCAGCGCCAGCGCGGAGCGGGTCAACGCGGCCGCGAGCCCGCGCACGCCCTCGCTGCACTCGCACGCCGCCAGCCCCACGAGCGGCGCGCGGACGTTCGGCGCGCGCGACGCCAACGGCTCGGTGAAGCACACGCCCGCGCCGCCCGACGACGCCGCCGGCGCCAGCGAGCGCGAAGAGGAGGTGTCGCTGCTCTCCACCAAGTCATAACACACCCGGAGCGGCTGCGGGATGTCTCGCGCGGCCGGGATGCGCATCTTCCTCGACGCGGCGGCGTTCGCTCCGCTTGCCCTTCTGTAGATAGCGCGACTTACGAATTTCACTAGGGTAGAACTAGCCGAGGCGACGAGCGCGAAACGCGAACGACGTCGTCTTCGTTATCTAAGCGTTTGCCGGGGGCATGGACCACGGCCGAAACATTTGATCACTCTCTTCTAGAATGTCATCGGGACGAAGAGTTGTTCGTTATTACGGTTTTTGCATGTGTCACGGGTCAATTTTTACCGAAATTCGCTACCTAAGTCGTTGATGAATAACTTGCGAATAACTTATTTATTTCACTCCCTAACTAGGTACTTAATTAACGACTAACAAAATGAAGTTTACAGAGAAACGTTATGCACATTACTTATAAAACTAAAATTTAACGACGACGTGAACTAATGAATGAAATCTATAGGACTATAGATGGAATAACGATGAACGACGGTGCGCGTCGAAGGCAGAAATGTTTTTGTTCAAACGATTGCACAACGCGGACGCGCGTGGATGAATCAAAACGCGCGTCGCGGAAGACCGTCAATTGTAATAGTACTTATTGTTAGTGCCTATAGTGCTGATTGTCCAACTGCTACTACTTAATCCTCGCTTCAGTTCCCTTGAACGTACTTATGTTTTTAGCTTAGTTTTTTTTCTCTTACCGCGCAATCCGTTTTTAGGCCTAATTGCACGCCGCCATGTCTTTCGTTCGTTTTTATTAACGCACGCTTTTGTTACTTACTTGCGATTCGTGCGCGCTGCACTCCGAATCGCGGTGATCGATGGCAATCAATTGTAATTATTGTTTTTATCGCTGTATGTTTTTGTTATTGCTCATTATTTTGTTACCCGTTTTGTTTTAACGTAGTTTTATTCGCTTCCCGCGCGATACACCAACAAGCTAGCATCGAAAAACCAACAAACACAAGCAACATGTAACAAATTTAAGATAAGTTTAGACAATTATATATAAAGAAAAAGAAGATATGTATTTGTAAAGAACTTTATATTTGTGAATGCCTTGAAGATGTTAAAGATGAAGATGGTGATGATGATGATGATACAAAACGTGAATTAGGAATAATATTTATAGACTGCCCGTTTTATTATAGTTATTATGATTACGATACAAATAATTATATATAGCCGTTTATATTTGCATATTGTACGTGAAGAAAAATCTGTTTGATGGCTAATTATTATAATTAATTATGAATTAAATCGAGAGAAGGCGGAAAAGTGTAAATATTCGATTTTTCAAAAGTTTATTGTGTTTGTTGCGCTCGGTATGGTTTTCGTTGTCGTTGCAACGTAGGCAACACAATATACACTTTTAACCTGCTCACACTTTCAGTTTTCAAAACATTCGACCGTTACTATTTACATAATTATTCATTAAACAATCAGCAATTTTAATAACAAAAAGAAATGAATTCCGACAACTACAATGTCTTGGACATCACAATGCCCACGTATTTACAAGATATATTCCGTTCTACCGAATTTATCAACCTAATTTGTGTGAAGGTATAGAAATGCACTTTTTTGTAACTTCGCACATACATTTTCTCACGTAAATCGAATTATTAGGTACACGCCTCAAGTGTGAGTTCAACTGCCGACGTGGTTGCACCCACTATTAACACCAGTGCCAATTCGAACGATTTGAATCTCACCGGTAATCCGCTCGAGGTGGATCTTGGTGAAGAAGTGAATTTCGATGTATTGCAACATGAGCGACGACCAAACAATTGGACTAAAGCTGAAGCTACCTATGGGGCTGTCAAGCTTACTATAGCGAGGTAATTCATTTTATCAGATTGAGTACTGTTATAGCTGTTGATAATCGATGTTTTAGAAAGTTTTTGAATGCAACAAAATCAAAGAATTTTCAAGTGTGCCTTTGTGATGGAAAGGATGCACGGAAAACATTGGCAATCTTCCGTAACTTTCCACAGTTCATTAGAGGAATGGTGATGTTCTATGGGTGTTACACACTCAAGCAAGAGGAAGTGTCTTTTGAGAGAATGTTGCAGTATCATAAGAAGTTTTGTGCGAGTGATGCCAAGGTTAATCTGGAAGTGAATACATTATATCCTATCATCGGTTTTAACAAAAGATTGGCTGAGGAAGTGCCTGCAGGAGTGGGCAATTCTGCTTTTATTGAAGTTTTATGTCAAGAGGCAACATCTACGAGCATTAATGATGAGTATAAATTGGTAGGTTGAGTTTTCTTTCTGAGTATGTCAGAATAATTCATTTGATGGTGCTCTTTGAAGTTTCTCCAAGTGAACGTCTCCAATTCAGACTCCAAGTTCCATCCACTTTGGCACCAACTGGACAAGATCTACAATTTCATCACTCAATTGCAGGATGATGATGAATTGGAAAGTATTGTGATCTCAGAAGATCCAAAAGCTTTTCACGAAGTCGCAGACGATATCACTACGTTGTTGAGAAGCTACGGGACTAAACAATACCTCCAGAAGAATGAGATAAATTGGAAGGATCTCGATGTGATGAACGTGCGCGATGAAGACTTTCTGGATAATTTATGGCAATGTTTAATAAGTAAGACGTTTGACTTCTGTTTCTAATACATATCTTATCAATGATTGTTCAAATAGAAATGGAAAACTTGGAAGCAGTTCGCAACGGTTTCGATTCGTTATTTGCCGATTTGGTCGAAGCACCGCCAAGCTACACGATCCCAATAACGAGTCAATCGACTCTCGGCGTGATATTGAACAGTCTGATTGAGGGTAACACGGTGGTGCCGACTTTGACGCTACCGTCTTGTTTAAAGTTCATGATAGAGTTGGGATTGAATAAACTTCACAACGATTACTCGTATCTCGTCCAGAATTTGGATTCGAAGGGAGACGCGCACTTCAAAGAACGATGGGAGTAAGTCGAACGTATTTCCGACGCTCGCCGTTATTTATTGCGCTTTGTTTTGTTTGCAGGAAATCGACGCAGGTGAATAATCAAGTGTCCAAAGCCGCGTTGCGCAAGTCTCGCATGACTATTCCCAAAGGCAACGAGAACATCGGCGAGCTGATTACCCACCTGAATCATCTAACCAATATGCATCTCACCATTGAATTTATGCATTTGGCGAAGAGTTGCACGTTTTCGGAAACTGGCACCTTGCCTCAAATCTATGACCAGATCTACAAGAGCAAATCGTTGAACAAGACTTTCAAGAGCTTGAAATATGCGGGTATCGTCGATTTTCAATGTGACTTGTTTTCGAATCAGTTTCACTTGATTCAAGAGTAAGTATTTGAATTGTTTTCGTTGATATGCGCATAACGTTGGAGTTTAGTTTGCCCGCAGTCGCTGTTAATATCAAGCACTTTTCGCAAGGACGCGGGAAGTCGTCAGTAACGACCATCTTTCATCTCTCCGAGAAGCCCATATTTCCTGAGGTCGTCTTCCAAGATTACGGTGAGTTTTCTTGTTTCGAAATTGTGATGCTGATGTTAATTGCTTGAATCTTTCAGAAATCGACGCGAGTCAAATTGATGGGAAGCAATATTACGTGCACGTGGCTAATATTTTTGTTGATTAATGTAACTTTTAAGTATTATAATTACTTTTTTCCATCTTATATGCCTATTTATACAATAAATGAATATTTTTGAAAAGTAGTATTGTGATTTATGGTGTACTTGTCAAGTTTACCGATTTCAGGTCGTCTTAAACACCCAGCTGATACTTCTGACCTATTAAGGTGTTTTTAAAATCTGGAAAACGATATGCTATAAATATAAGTTTCTACTATCGTTTCCCAAAGCGCCTTCGTGGCGTAGTGCGCATCGGCGCTCGTTTGCGGTGCAAGCCGCCCCGGGTTCAAGTCCCGGCCTTCCCGGGCAATTTTTCTGAAAATATTGCTGATTTCCACCGAGCGATACACGAAATTAAAATATTCTTAAGATGTACTCGAAAACACCAAGTCAGTCGGAAATTCGGACTTAGAAAAATTTGAAAAATAATTCGAAGTCCGAATATATGGGAATCGAATCGACCCGGGTTCGAATTAAGAAAATTAACGCGGGCTTGAAATATATTAATGCATTCTTCTAGAAAGTTTCTTAGTGGGGACTCCACCCATCCCCCAGCTCAGGAAAATTATCCCCATCACAATTTGGGCCGTAATGGCCGAAAAATCCGGAGGAGACGGCAGTCGATAGGTTGGGCCGGAAGCGATTGGACGCGTCTGTCATCAACCGTAGCGCCGCAGGCGCCACGTCAGTCTTAGGCGACGCCTCCGGCGTCGCCCAACGCACAGCGATGGACCGACGATTTTAAAACGAAATTTTTTGCACTTCTTGTATTGTGCTTGTATTTCATTATTCTCCGACCCATTTATTTCTTGTGGGCGCGCTCCCATATATTCGGACTTAGAATTTATTTTTCGAATTTTTCCAAGTCCGAATTTCCGACTGACTTGGTGTTTTCGAATACACCCCTTAAGAAGCTTCTAATTTAAACAACGCTCGGTAGATGTCAGCGACTTTTTCAGAAAAAGCGCCCTGAAGCCTCTAGGATTTGAACCCGGGTCGGCTCGCACCGAAAACGTGCGCCTATGCGCAACATGCTACCAAGCAGTTCTTATTGGATAGTCTGAAAACTTATATTTATGTTTCAGAGTTTAAGACAACATTGCATGAGACTATTTGACATCAGCAGAACAGAAAATAAGCGAACTGAAATTGACGAATTAAGTGGTGATTGAAATATTGATTTATTTGGTCAACTCTCTCGTAGAAATTTAATGGTTAATTGGAAACTGAATAAAAAAAACTTCTAGTTTGAGGTGGAACAACATATATAATTTCTGTACATTATGTAGCATAAACATATAAAAACATTCTTTGGCAAAATTATATACAAATAAAACATAACAGTGAGTACAATACTTTTGATATAACACCAATCTTCGTCCAGAGCACGCCCTGGCTGACACAGCTTGATGATACAAGGAAACAATCGAAATGCTCGAAACAAAGACCGCGAAAGACCTCAAATCATATTAATCGGCGCTCCAAGTGGCGTCCAACGAATTGTTCACGTCCAATGGTACAAAAATTACAAAACGACATAGAAACTTGTTCTGGTCACATAATATGCGTAGTATAAGTATCCGTTAATTACTTAAGGTTTATGTAATACTTATTGTGGTCATTTTCGAATATCTACGGTATGTTTATCTGTTAGTAAGTAATCAGTGCAGGAATTGACATCTCGGTTACGTGGGCATGACGCTATATATACTCAATTACATAAATCTGCATTTCCTAATATTTAAGTACATGTGCTCCAGTATAGAAAGGTCAATTGTCTTCGGCTGCGCTAGGGAGTAATCAACTAAACATTGAGTTACAATTAACTATCATCGTCATCATCACCAGAGAGTATCGTGATGGTCTCCACACATTTGCACTAAGAATTGTGAGACGCGCGTCTCCTCGACTTGTACTAATTCTCCGCCGTCGAGCGGCGGTCACAATAAATAAAAAATAATTAAGTAAATAAATCCGTGGAAAGATATTGCAGACACTGGTCGTGGGTGTTTGATTGTGACGCGATTAAATCACGCTCGACGTCACTTTTTCCAGAGGTGGTAGGGCCTGACTGCCTCGTCGCCGCGGCAAGGTGCCGCTGCCGGGCACCACAGCCACGTCCTGGCACCCGCACATCGCCAAAAGGTCTATGAGATTGTTGCAGGCAACCACCTGAGTATCACTGGTCACCGCACTGCCGGTCTTCTGTTGTTTCGCCAACGCTATGCTGAGCGCCGCGCGGGCGTATGTTAGGCACGTCCTGCCGTCCTCATCGGTTGCTTTCACATTGGCATTGTGCTGTAACAAACAAATACATTTAGACTAATGCTTAAAGGAATTTAGAAGACGCGAGAGAACATTGTGGAGACGCTTACCCAGATCAATAACTGCGCCACAGCCAAATTGCCCATTGCACATGCTAGGTGAAGCGGACTGCGAAGATCCGTGGGTCCCACCGTCGAATTCACATGCTCGACGTTCGCTTGCGCGAGGACTTGGAGAATGTTCTTGATATGCGAAGCGCACACGGCTTCGATGAGTTGCTTGTCCAATGACATCATGTCGCTGGTAGGAGGCAGGAACGCTTTCGCTTCGTACTTCAGTCGAATCCACTGTTCCTTCTCTTCGCGACTGGTGTTCGGTCCGGGCTTTGTGTGGCCTTGCGTCCGCGCCTCGAAGATCGAATTCGCTAAGGCGTTACCAATGGCTAACATCACGCTCAAATGTCCAGGCCTATAAGCAACGAAATTGGGAATTAAGAACCATCTTCACACTCAAAGATGAACGCAAAATAAGGAAAAGAAAACTACTCACGGCCATTCGTCGAGATTTAGTGACCTAACTTTCGATATATGCGACCCCATGTTACGATGAATCCCCGAGCATTCGATGCACATCAGAATGCCCAAGTTAAGACTAGCCCAATCAGGATCTGCGAAGAAAATCATCGATTAGTAACCAATATCGGATCGGAGCGCGAGGGAACTCACTTGCTGCATCGCAGTCGACGCACAGCTCATTGCCCGGTACCCGCGAGCGAATGTTTTGAATATTCGCCGCCTCCATGGGATTCTGCTTCTTCGTCTTCGACGACTCGTTGAGCTGCAAAGACTTGAGAATCTGCTCCTCTATTGCCGTAACCCACTGGTCGCGCTCCTCGCAGCTCGACGCCTCGAAGTTCCACTGCTTGTTGTCCAGCGAGACGATGCAGAACTCGTAGCCGTCGGCGTCATCGTACTCGGAGTTCTTAACGCCGCTGCTCTTCATGCGTCTGTGACGCTTCTTCACGTTGGGCGTTTCCGACTTGAGGTTGTCGCCGTTCATGTACGTGTTGCTGTTGAAGCCTTCGTCGCCGCTCGCCTGGGTGTACTTGCCGGGCTCTTTGACGGTGTCGTATCCCGTCAAAAGGACGTTCTCCGTGAGTCTTTTGTCTCTCGAACCTGGTGCACACAAATAATCAACATTAACTCAAAGTTGGTCTTGGAAGCGAACGGCGATAAAGTGCGAAACGACGACTTACCAATAGACAACCCTCCTAGGCTCTCGTTTATGCCGCTGCCGTTGGTGCCAGCCACAGTGATTATGCTCTTGGAGCCCCTGGGCTTTTGTCCTGGCACTTTCACCGTAACGTACTGCAACGGAATCTCCTTTCCGTGCACATCGTCCATGTAATCGTGCAGGCTGGGATGGTACGTGAGGATGCCATCGTTGCACAGCGTCACGTACTTCTTCTTCCACTCCTTGTTCAAGGGCTTGCTGCTCTTCTTGTAGAGATACCCCTGCTTCAGCGGAATCGCTCTGCCCACGCCAATATCGCCCCCATTCTTCAGCTTGTCGTCGGCCTTCTTCGAGGGCGTGAAGAGATTGGAGCGCCGGCGACTCTTGCGCGACGTCGTCGGCGTCGAGCTGGGCGTCGGCAGGTCCTTGTCCTTGACGATCGGCGTCTGATTATTGTCTAGCGGATGCGGGGCCGTGAACTTCGCGATGTTGTTGTTCTCCGTCGGTATCGCCTGAATGACGAGCGCCTGCGACGAGCCGTGACTTCCGAGCGTCGACGACGAGGAGTTCCACTTCTCCTCGGAGCTCCGGAACAATCCGTCGTGCTTGTCGGCCTGCCGATGCAGATGATGGCTGGAGGCGGACAGGGTGTGCACCTGTCTTCCGCCGAATTGAGATAACGCTACCGATTCCTGGACAAAGGCGAAACGATTGCGTTTAATAAATCGGCGTTATCGGTCGATCTCGAGTACGTACCTTATGAGATAAAGTGTGATTGTGACTAGGAGATATGTGGTTAGACGCCGGGGATTGTCCTACGTTCCCGAAGCCGTTATTGCTCGACAAATGATAGCGGGGCGCCGTGGCCAGCGGCCCGCCGGCGGGGTGGAAATGATTGTTGGGCGTCGACGGGCGCGAGTTCGTCGGCGTCAGGCACGCCGCCGACGTGGTCAAACGTTGCTGAACGATCTTCTGACAAGCTGCGGGGCATACAACGCGTATTAGTCTCGACCAAAACATGACCACGCGCAAAGACCCACGATGACAGACAGGCAGACAGACAGCAAGGCCTTCTACGCGCAGCGCTCGAATTAGAATGAAGTTCAAGAGCGTGCAATGCGTCGGAGGGGCAAGAGCAATTTGCATGACGCCTTTGCATCCCGAATAGGAAATGACATAAGCCATGCAGTAATCCACAATTGCGCTTCGGCGATGACTCACCGTCTTGAAACACCCGCTCGACGTTCAGCCCGTACGTGGCGCAGGTTTCGTAATAGGTACACCTCTTCAGGTCATTGGCCAACTTGCGCGCTCGCGAATCGTCAATGACTCGAGGATTGTTCTCGCTGATGGCATCTGCAACAGAAGAGCGACGAAACGTTCGTTATCGAGTGGAAAAGTTGGCGGCAAAAGTTGCGCGTTGTGTGAAAGTTATGCCATTGAGACAATGGCCTCAGACTGCTCGGAGCGCGCGTGTTTAATAATTCACAGCGCGATGAATCAATACGCAGACAGTGACGTGACTTAATCGCAAGCAAGCTCGACAATAACTCACCTTGAGTGCCCACTAGGATCAGTGGTATTTCGGCCGAGTTTCGGAACTGCGACATCTTGGTATAATAATTGTAAATGGCATTGAACGACGACTCGTTCTCCAAACTGAACACAAAGATTACGGCGTCGACCCAAGAGGTGAACTGGAAACGAACAAATGCATAATTAATATTCAGTCGCGAAGCACGCACGGCTAATGAGAACCGAATGACAATCGGATAGTTTCGAAGAGCGCCCGAAAGCGAAACGATAACGTCTTTTCGGTCGTCATTCTTGGCGTGCATAAAACAGCAGCTAAACAAGTAATAAAAGGGGGCCGTCACGATGGGACCCGCGTCGAAATGGTAACAATTCGGGGTGCGCGCGACGCAGGTATACGTGAAAACCGAATTGTAAAAAAAAACTCACTCGGCCCCGGCTGCGAAAATCGCGTCCGAACGAAAAAAACAACTTCGGCGCGCTCGCCTCAATCCTTTCCGACCGCGCGGCGGGAAATGCACTGGCGCTGTTGAGTCACACGGCCGGCGCGAAAGGACGAGGACGAGAGCCGCGAGAAAGAGAAAGAGCGTCGGGAGCGTCGCGACGTCGTCCCTCCTTATCTCTCGCTCTAGCCGCCGACGGACGCCCCTTTTATGCGAAAACGCGCACGAAGGGCCTTCCTTGCTGGCCTCGCGATGCGATACGAAATAGCATAACACGATAATCAATACTGCGCCCGGCGTGCATCCAGCATCTGATTAATCCGATCCGACGGGATGCGATAATCAAGTTCGCGACGAACGCCAAGCCAAGCGACGCGCTCAAGGGCAAGGCACGACGATGACGCAATCGTGGTAATAAACCACCGCGTAAAAAAAAAAACGCGCCGATCGTATCCTGCGATGGCGCCAGGACGTCTCGGCGCCACCTTCGACACGCACGCGAGACACGCAGTGCATTATCGTCCATTAGCGTCGAAATCGCGCCGCCGCACGCGAACCCACCTGCAACTCCGGGGGGCCGCCCTCGTCGCGTATCAGCAGCAGGTAACTCTGGTTGTCGACGAGGATCTCCTTCTTGAAGCGCCCGCCCTCGGGCGACTCCTCCTGCATGTAGCTGCCGGTGAGATAGCGGTGCACCAGCGCGGACTTGCCGGACGACAGGGAGCCGACGATGCCGAGCCGCAGGTCCGGCACCGAGCGCGATAACGTCCATTCCTGGCTGTTCACGAACGAATCTGGAAACGAAATCAGTCCATTACACTCGTGCGCCGGCCGCCGTAGGAGAACACACAAAGAAGGCGACTTCCTCGTATCCGCGTCGCAACTAATAGAACTGTCGGCCCAGAATGAATTGCATCCGATCGCCGGTTTGCGATACGACGCAATCGAAACTGTAATTACCGTCTGTGTAACTATTTGTGCTCGAGAATAACATTGCCATATGTTATCGTCCGGTACAACAGATCTCGCCTATCTGCACATCTCGAAAGTCGATTAATAATGGCGCGCGGACAATTACGTTGTCCCTCGAAGGTGTGCAAGACGCTTTCCTCGAGACAGGCGTCGACACGCGAAGGAATATTAAAGTGTCATCATCATCAAAGAGGCACGAAGCGTTAAATTCGATGCGTCGCAAGGAGCGCGCGCCAGCGCCCGACATTCCGAACGAACGCGTGAGGCAAATTCGTAACACGAAACGTCCAGTCCAACAGTTTTCGGCATCGGACGCCGCCCGCCGCGAATGCTAATCCGCTCGGACCGGAAGCGCACCGCTCGTGTCGAATGATTAATCGACCTCTGCGAGGAGCACGACGTCGAAGTGCGACTTCTCGTAATTTACAGTCGTCGATATTTTCGCAATTATCGGCGAGTCGTGATCGCGATTCGCAATTATTCCTCGACACAAAACCCGAGGCGATGATCGCACGAAAAACTCTCGCGAGCACGCTCGCGGTGATTAACGGTACGTCCACTATTTTTTCACCGATTCATAGCAGGCGGCGCGCATTGCGCTCAAATTTCTGACCTCCATTCGCGCGCCCGGCCGCCAGCGAACACAATGGAAACGCGCCAATATTAGATATTGGATTGCTAATAGCCGCGGCGATCATTGATAAGATCGAGGAAGTCGGTGCTGGTGCTCCATCCGCCGCATCCTCGAAAAGCGCAAAGCGCAGCTGTCCGACTATCGAATGATGCGGTCTCGAACTCGACAGGCACTCTTGTTGCGCCACGCAGCGCCCGACAACGAGCGCAACAATCAATCGATTTGTTGCTTAGTTATGCTCCACTTGTAAGACACCATCTGCTGCGAGCTTCGCTCGTCGCGATCGCATGAAAGAAAATCGAATCCGAAAACTTCGAGCTGGAAGCAGCGCGCTCCAGTTTTTTTTTTCTTCTCTCTGCGTGTCTGTCGAGACGGTTTCCATTGTCCTCCTCGCCGTCTTTTGTTCGACAAATATTGACGATATTTATAGCCGGTACCTACCGATGCCACCTATAACGTGCGCGCCGCCGTTTCCTACGCCTCGTGGCGCAACAACCACGGGAAATTACTTATGACGCGTCCGTAAAGAAATGGGAGAGAAATCATAAATCATAAATCATATTTTCGCGTTCGGGGCGCTTTTTACGATTCCGCGCGCCAGACCGCGCCGCGAGCAGTCGGAGAGATTTTCCGGCGAACGAAACGAAGCCAAGTGCGAACGGAAAGGCTTACCGACGGCCCGAACCGAATAGAGCGCGCGCGCGAACGTCTGACGGAATTCGGCGGACAGCTGGGGAGTCGCGCACCGCGCGCCTAGAGAGGCCGCGCCGCGTCAAAGAAAGAACTGGGGTAATTCATCATAGAACTTACCGACGTAATATATCTTGCGCCCCTTTATGCAAAGGCGGCGGACGCCTTAATCAAATTTCCCGGCGCGCAGTTAAAACAACATGCCGCGCTCTACCTGCGCACCGGCGGCGGGCCATTTTGCAATTCAATTACACTTATGGAAGAAACTCGAATCGAATCGCTAACCGGAACCCGGACGCTAACGAATGCGTCAAACTGCCGAGGCGAGCGCGCCGAGGAACCGCCGACTGCATTATGCATATCATGGCAAAGTGCAGGTAGGGCGAACGCTTCTCCTCAGAAAAACGTTTTCCCCGACGAGAGGACAAGAACCAAAAAAAGGGTTGAACTGTGGGTACGCGAAAAGAGCACAATGGGCGATGCAATTTTAAGCAAATTCGCTCCGTGACTGGAGAAACAACAAAGCCCGACGTCGGCAGAAAAAAAGCGCCGACTTACCGCAATGGCGGCGTGTCCATCGGGATGTCGTAATCCGGCGCCGGCGAACATGTGCGACGTCGCGGGCACAATGCTCGAATAAACAGCGGGGCGTGGAGCAACACGAGACGCCGCTCCATTACACGCCTAATACGCGCAGCGGAGAGACGCCGCCGCCGACGTGCATCATCGAGTGGCGCGGGGAGTCGCGGTTTACCGTCGGCGATCGCGTGGCGGAATGTGCGCCAAAGGATTTCGTAATGGCATCGCGTCCGGAAACCGCACGCCGGCTTCCGGCCACCAGCTGGAGCCGGCGCGGCGTCGTCGCGCGCAAGCACCTGCCTCTCGAGAGCGCGCGCTGCTTCGCCTTGTTAGCGGCGCGTTCATTATCGATAAGAGCCATTCGACTTCGCGCCGGCGTATCGACGCGCGCATAATTAAGCGGCGTCGAAATCTAAGCCCAATGAACGCGCCGCGCGCATTCCCCGTATCTTATCGGGGGTCGTCGCGCCTCGCGACTATTTTCGGAATTCCGAGCGGCCCATTAAGAACCTACTGCCCAAGGTCGGAAAAGGGTTATCGCATTGACACCGATAAATGAGCGCAAGGTGTTGCGGGCATTAATCATTGCCCAACGTGTTAAAACAATAAAAAAACTAATTGTCGGTCGGCACGCACAGTTAAGCGTAATGATCCTTCATTCCCGTCCGAATCCTATAATCATCGCCGAATTTGATCATCAATCATCGCGCCGCACCTTCGGAATCGTCGATCGGATAGGAAATTAAAAAAAGGCACGAAACAGAAACGAAAACCGTAGGTATGTAAATTTATCATTGCGCGCACAGGAAACCGCAGGGTTAAACCCTCGCGCAGCTAACGGTCGCCGGGGCCGAGCCGGCGATAAACACGAGGAAGTTATTGTTACAGCAAAAAAAAAATCTCCCACGCATCCCGTCCCATGCACGGCGAGCGCCCGAAGGAAAACCACCCATGCATGATGCTGCGCCGCGCACGGCCTACAATGAGGCGCAATAAATTTTCGATTTCATTTCGGCTTTATTTTAGAGCGCGTCCTCCGAACACCCCCCGACGGAATTATTTCTTATTCACGGTCCTCGGAGAGAGCGCTCTCCGGCCGCCCGACGATTTCTCCAAGGGAAGATTATGCCTTCATCCTCGTACCTTGCGCCCGGCAGTTTGCGCCGAACGTGATCCGGAAGCTTTCCGTTTTGACCAAGCGATGGTCCCCTTTTCTTTCGCCGGCTTTCGCGCCCGAAGAACACCTTTTGGTCTGCGTACGCGCGAGGCCCAATTCAATTTCCATTGACTGCTTTCCTCCGAACGCAATAATTTCGGCCGGGAGGCAATCGCAAAGTGCAACAAAACGAGGACGATATTTATGTGACATCCGGCGGCGGTCACAGCGAAAGGAGGAGATCTCGGAAGCGCACGACGAAGGGCTTCTCCTCCTCCCCTTTCCAAAGCAATAAAATCAGTAACAGTTTGCATTTCGCCGAAGGCGCGCCGCCGTTAATCGAACGAGCGCGAGGGTAGTGCTAGTAAATAGATGATTAGCGGAAGACGATGGCGAAACGCAGTCCGGGGCACTTTCGCAAGCTCGACGAACCCGATCCCTCCGGTTCGCGGGAGAATGGCAGATAGCGAGAGATGACGAGAACTTGTTAGCGGAGTGTCTTCCGAGACCAATTTCAGTTTACAGTTATTGCGCCTATCCGAATTCACGAGCCGACCAAACATGATGCGCGAATTAATAATGAACGCCGGAGCGGGGGTCGCCACAATCCCCGTGACGTTGTTTTTTTTTCCGGCGTCGATAACGCTGACAAAAGCGGACCAGGTCAGTCCGACTGCGACAGGGTTAACCCGCATTGTGCGAGTTCGTCGGGGCACAAAGCGCGCGCGGAATTAGGCGAACCACAGGAGTGCCTCGGACCGGCGGATGATATTCATAACGCAAACAAATATCGCGCCGCACAAAAAGAAAAAAAAACTTATCGCCGAGATTAGGCTCTGCGCATCGAGCGCGTATCCGTAATCACCCCCTCTATCACGATCACCTAGCATTAAGCCGATTTAATGCTTCCTATCGCCCCGTCCCGTTCGCGGATCTTGTTTGCGCTATCATAATTAAAAACTCCAACGCTCTGCTGTGCCTAACTGCGAGGAAAATCTAATAAATTTTAATCTGGCCTAATGCCAATTTATTTCTCGCTCGAATTAACTCGCGTCTCGTGGTGGCGTCGAGGGACAGATGTTTTAAATTACATCGAATTTCAACCGATAGATTTTAATGGCGCCGCATTCTGCAATGTTTGTCGACGGATCAGGAGGCGCCGTCATCCCTTTCGACGTTTTCGCGGCTGTCAGCGTGTTTCGTAAATATCGAGCGCGAAAAACACGTCGACGGTTGCCGCGCGTTTTCGAGCTTTGCGGAGAGGGCGCGACGCTTTTTAGATAATCGCGTTCCGATTTTCCAAATATTTACGCAGCCGATTTCACGGTCCGCCGGATTAGTTGTCTTTTGTTGGCCGATATTTGCCCAGGTCCGCGATAGGCCTGTGTCTACGCAGACGGGCAGATGTCCCGCGCGACCCGGACCTGCGCCATCGCCTCCGCCGCCAACCACTATCGACTGGATCAACTTCGAAGCATGATGGATTGCCGTCGCGCGGAAAGGAAGAAATAAAGATATCAACCTAATGTCCGAAAATCGATCGATGAGCCCGTTTTGAAGAGACGCGAGGCGACACGTGTCCTCTCAGGTGTCCGCCCGTGTCCGGCGCGTCGGCATTAGCCACGCTTTTCTTCTTCGGGCAGGTCTCCTCAGCTGCCGCGGGCCCAAGACGTCTTAAAAAAGGGAGACAAAGGAAGAAAGCTCGCCGAACGCGTCTCGTCGATATTCATCGACGTCCTACCTACGGCACGCGTCCAACGGAGCGGCTTTTTATTGCCCATCGATAACGAGAACACCCGTCACATTTCTTCCTGACACAACGTCCTACAACCTGTCCATTTAAAGCAACTTTTAGATAAAAACGAAACGAAATCTTTCCGAGAACATATTAATTACCGCTCGCACTTTCACCACGCGCTCGGATTAAATTAGCTGACTTTCTTTCCCTACCAGATTAATGCCAACGTTTAATTCTGCCAACTTTAGTCGTCGCTACTTGATTGTTACCGAAACCAAGGGGCGTAAACCCGAAAAACAATTTTCCACGTTCATTCTCAATCACGCTTAATTGCATATGTCCTTCAAGGGCATTAAAACCGAATCGAGCGCTCTCTTGAAGCGTTACGTAATTATTTATTTTCTCCAATTTCTGTTTAGACCTTACAATTCAAACACCCGAAGCGTGACAGCGTCTCGTATAAACGACGATTAGCTCGGATAGATATCGAAGCGTAAGTCGACCCACTAATATTACGTTCGCCGAGGGTGCAACAATTCCGTTTCGCCGCCCACGAAACCTTCCCAGCGAAGCGAAACGCTCGTAATATTCAATAAGACCGGCCGAACGCCAAAAAACGATGATGCTACCAGTTTAATGTACCAGAACAGCACTTCCGTCATTCGATAGCCGGCGGATATTTTCGCAAACGCAACGCGATGCGCGCGCCGACAGCAATTACCAACGCGTGCATCGCGAGCGTAATATTAAAGTCGTTAGGCGAATGTCACCATTGGGCACTCAAATCCCAACCGTGACGCTTTTAAGTGAAGTTCAAGAACCATTGCGAGCGCGGGAGAGGTCGTAAAACTTTAGTCGGCCAGTAGTCAAGCCACGAGAAATAAAATATGCGCGTCGCGCCGGATATTTATTCGCGCATGTAAGAAGCGTAAAGGTGCATTTCCGCCTCTACTCTCCACGATCGCCATTGTTTTCCTGCGCGCCGCGAGGCGTTCCTAACGTCCGTTTCCGCGTCGGGCGGATTTACGACTTCACGCCCGCTCATCGCCACCGATGAACAAACAAGCGGCGCGCACGACTACGAAATTAGTTGGCAAACAAGCCGGCCGTTCCGATCTCTCACCTGACTTGCGCTTCTCCGGCAGGACCAAGCTCTTCGCCCGCTTGACGCGCAGCGACCGCCTGCGGATCGAGCGCAGGAACGACTCGGGCATCCGCTGCCGGAACGGCGTGTCGGCGTGACTCTTCTTCTCGGACATGAACCAGCTCTTAACCGTCGTCATCGAGAGCAGCTGGTGCTTGCTCTTCTTCGGCGTCGCGGCCGGCTCGTTCTTCAGGTCCACCATGATCACCGGGTTCTCAAACGACTAGGTGCGCGCTCACAGGGCGTAAATCCAATTGGGCGCACGGCACGGCCACGACGAACGCACGAATCCCAAGTCGACACTTCGCATAGGTTTCGTCCGCATCTTAAAACCGTGGTCACCGGGAACGCGGAAGCCGCTGCACTAGATCGGAGCGACGGACGGACACGCGCGCGACGCTCTGTGCGTCGCCGTCGGGACGCGGACGGCGAATGACGGCGGGCACAGGCAGGGCCGCGCGAAGAACCGCGCGCCGCCGGCTCGGAAGCCTCCTACCCCACCCAAAACTAGGGTACGCGCGCGCCTAGCAGAACTCCTAGCGCCCGTAGTCGCCTAGTCCTAGTCACGGAACCGCCGAAATTACTCACGACGCGATAGGCGACCGATCGAAACGCGAATCGGTCGATAGGACTAGACTAATCAAACACAATGCGAACGAAAATCGACCGACATGAGTAACCGCCGCGAAGCGATTACTATCTAATCGTACTCAAATTCTATGGGTCGTAAAATCTCGGTCGGCAGCTACCACTTTTTTTTACGATTTTTCGCGGTGTCCTTTCGCAGCCATTAACGCGTCGTAAAAATCACATTAAATCCTCAACTCGTTCACCCCGAGATCCTATAGACATGTGTCTCTTCGATACCCATGTTCCTGACGTCCTGCATAAACCAGCGGCTTCTCGCGTTCCTTCCCGGAGGAAGTTCCAATCGATTTGGACGAAAACATCCTTCGGCACTTACTTGCTCAACTCCCAACTTTTGTATTAGGCAGTTACGACAACTATAACACAATATTTCACCAAATCACCAACGAATTGTCCCTTATGACATTCTAATCGCGGAGAATTGCGCAAGAACAATTTCCAAATCGATTTAAAACAACACCAGCGATTAGTCCTGCTCCGTACCGTCGAATTCGAGCGCAAGCGAACAAACTAAACGCCGACGATTAGGTTTTTGTCGAAAATTACAAAACGAACTCCGCGCAGAGAACAAAAAGCGTCGAAACAACGAAAACAATTAAGGCCAGGCGCGATTTTTTCGCCGCCGCGTTGCGCAAGAGAATATTAAGACACGGCGCGAAATTGCCCAACGGCTTTGCAATTGTTATTACTGAACGCGAAACGTCGAGCGTAGGCGAGTTTCGGTTCTCCAAAACGCGACGACAGCAATCGTCGCCATAGGATAGGCAATTATAAGTTTGCAATAAAGCCAAAACAATAACGCGCCCAGGAACGACTTAATCGTTCGCCAAACACGCGTCGCAAGCAACAATGGAGCGTCGGCGCGGCGCTAATGCAACGATTAATTAACCGCTCGTCAATTGCCATGCGAAGAATGCGAAGAATATTGTTAATAATAACCGAACGTAAACGTAAACACAAACGTCCGAACCTCCACTTTCGCGTTTCGCATTCATTGCAAATTATTAGCACAATGCAGGCGCTAAATGGGAACGCGCCGCCGGCATAATAACGAAAGATAATTCGACGAGCGTAACGCGGACGGGGGGTCGGTGAGACGCACGCGCCACGATTTTTGCATAAAACGCCGCGCTTCCGCTTCCCTCGCGCGCGAATTGCAATTTATCGCGCCCGATGCGTGTACCTGCGTGCCAATAACGGATGATGGCATAATGCGCGAAACAGTCGGCGCTAATCACCCGGATCGCCCTGATAATGTTGACCGAGTTTGCATCCGTTAAAAACGGTCACTATCACACGAGCAAACATCAACAACACCGAATATAAAAAAAACGCACAAAAATAGCAGAATGTTGACGCGTTTCTAAAAACCCTGATCCATAAAAATTCGAATATTATCTAATGCGATTCAAATAAATGCGAAACGCGTACTGTTTGTTATGGTTTTCGACGCTCCACGTTTTCGGAATAACATTGAATAATACCGCGCGGATAACAAGCGCGATACGCCACGTCGTGCGTCGGAGCATGGCCAATTATGATTTACAACACCTTGACTCGATTTTTTACGAACGCGGCGTATTGCCGAACGGATTACGTCGCGCCGATGGCGCGCGAGCGACGATAACAACACACGCCGGCGGCTAGTTGCCGGGTCCCGCCGGGGGCTATTGTCCTCGGCCATTGTAAAATAAAGGTGCTAAGCATAGGGAGTGGTTGCAATGCTCCGTCATAATTAAGACCTCACGAGTTTCCCGCGTCGGAGTCTATTCCACTGCTTCAAGTTCCAAGTCGTTAAAAAACAAGCACAATCCAACAAGAAATATTCCGGTTTCTTAAACTTTTCGAATTTTCATGTACCCGTTGATTTTTTACAAAATTCTGACATCTATGAATGTGCAATTAGTCAAACTAGCACTCCCGAATGCCCTGCAGATGGTCCTCTTCTGTTATAAAATAAGATTGTTGGGATACTAGCCCCAAAACCATTACAAAATAAGCCTCGCAATAAAAATGTTAAAAAAACCTTAACGAAAGTTGTTTTTTGCAAACACTGACCTCAGACGCGGCTCGATATAAAATCCACTCTAATGAATCTGCGAAAGTGCAATAAACGCTAAATATTAGCATTAGCTCCGCGCGACTTTCTAAAATTAAACCCATTACGACCGACATCGGCAATAACACAAAGGCCAATCGGCAAGGATACTATCCGCACCATCCACCTGCGCGCCGACCGAACAATATTTATGGAGAAAGTTGGCAGATAATGTCAATGTGAAAACGCGCCGACGCACAGCACACTCCGGGGGCCCATTAGCAGAACTGTTAATGTTTTTATCGTCGTCAATCGGCGGCCGACTCGGCGGCGGTACGGATCGAGTGGAAGCGGCGGCGGCCGCGAGCGAATCGCTCAAAATCCGAAAGCAAATTACACGTCGCGCCGAACGGATTAATTCTTCCGTTCGACCCGCGGCCGCGATGTAAATCACCACCTGCCGTCGGCCGCTCGTGCCGGCATCAGATTTTCGTCAACGCTGACGCCCGTTGCGCGCGCATTGTACGCCGGCGCATTGTGCAGCGCGTAAAACCTCAAAGTAAAAATGTCGTGACATGCAAAGGCTCGCGCGCGCGTACCGAAAGGACGCGAGGAAAGGAGTAGATTCGGCGGCGCGCCGAACGTCTGGTGCGTCCTTGCTGACCGGTTCGTCGCGCTGCCCCTCGGTACGGGCCCGGGACGCCGTCGGTCGCGTTTCGGCGCTCGCGTTTAGCGGCCGGTTCATTTATAAATCACGCTTTTCACTGTTTTAGCCCCGGGGCGCAGCGCGGCCCGCATTAGCATTGTAAATGAAGTGACAAATCAGTGACCAGACGGCGCCGATACGCGTCCGAGACCAACCGGCGTCACGAAACGCGCGACTACAAACAGACAACGCGAGCCCTTCAGCCCCCCGATGGCCGCGGGCGAAGCTACAAAAATCCGCTGTGCAGCCCAATCATCTGTCATAGGCGAAAGGTCAAACCCCGGATCGAAACCGAAACCATCGTATCGACCGAAAGCGAATTTGCGTGCCGTCGATTAGCCGCCGCACGTTTGATCGGAATCGATACTCGAGAGGCGCTCGAAACTAGACGAGACGCGGGGTATCAATTACGAGTACCCACTCGAAGGTACGACGCTGTTACAGTTGCGACTTCCTCGTCGAGCAGCTGTTCTCTTGCGCAATTACAAGAAGATCGCGAGCGCAAAGAGGCCGAGCGAAACTAGACGACCTACGCGAGATCGGAGTAACGGCTAATTACCGGACTAATTAATGTACCACAGCGCAGGAGATATTTGCTCTTGAGCCGCATGAAACGTGCCGGAATAACTGCGACAAATATTTACATATTGTAGCGTTATCTGATAAATTAATATCGACCCACAATGACTAATCGCTTCGGGCGACGTCGAGAGACATGCTTCGAACATATCCCGATGTAAATTTCCAACAATCGCATAATTAAGCGTGCCGGACGAGGCGGACGTTGAAGAAGCGCGACGCACGAAGCGCGAAGCAACCCGAGTAAGAAAAAAAAAAGTGTTTAATGAATTTATTACTTTATTACTTTGTTACTCGGTTACGGCACATGTCGCGCGATGCGTGTCACCTGGCGTCGTAATTTTTTTTACGCACGAAACTATAAAATTACGAATTAACCCAACGTCACAAATGACGCGTCGATATTAATATAGAATAAAATGAAATAAAATAGAAACGTCCAAATTTTAGGTGAAATCTTCTCTATAACTTTTTGACTAATTATTATCAATATTTGACGGAAAAAACCTAAATATTTACTCACTCGATCACTGCGTGGTGTTCCATGTGACTAATCAATGTCCCCTATCCATTCCACGATTTGTATCCCATTTTGATTGACATTAGGACATTACCGTTACGAAAAAAATGGGAACGTTCCACCATGTCCACCCCAACAATGAAAACATTTATCGTTAGAACAGTTCGAATTAGTCGTATCGAGGGTTAAGCGACCGTTTAGAACAGTAGTGCACGGAAGCGCAATTAAACACGCATTAGTACGAAAAGATGAAACGTCGATTATTGCCAGATACGAGATCGACCATTAACAGTGGTTTTCCAAACGAATCCGTTACTCTTTCCATTCCGCGCGTCCCATTCATAAAAGCCACAAGTGGCGAAGTAGTAGGCAGAGGTAGCAAAAAGATCAATAAAGACCAATAAATAAATCGGTTAGCCTTGACAAAAATCAATAGGCGTAAAATATCAGATGGAAAATCGAAACAGCAAAATATGAAATAAGAAACTCCACGCGCTCCGCTCAGGCGTGCCTAAACGCCGCGCGCCGATAATTCAAAATTTCCAAGAGTTCACAAGACGCGAACCGGCATAAAATAATGCGCCGCGAAAGGAAAGCATTTCGACGCCGGCGCAGTTGCGAGCGGCAAAGCGCGTCCATAACTCACTCCAATTTGTCATAGGTCTCGTTCGAAGGTGCGCAACCGGTCCTTCGACTCCGACTCCAGTACATAGATCACCGATTTCGATTGTGCCATTAAGCGCGATCGAGTGGAACCGACCTATCGGCGTCGCAAAACGAAGGCTTGCCAACTCGCCGACAGTAGCCGCGCCGACCGCCGAATGTAATAATTTATTCATTGCCTCTTCTGCACCGATAAACCGGAATATCGATGTACCTACCATCATTACCTGCCCGTCGAGGGGTGCAATCTCGGAGACACATAATGCGGTCGCGGCGATACACGCGATCATCCGATCATTACGCGTCGCCGTGCCAATAAAGCACAATATTTATAGTCATTGTGCGCGTTATCGGCGCGATCGGCGCGTCGAATTCTATTTGATTTTATGATGCGTGCGACGAGAACCCGTTCGTCATCGATCGACGAATTTAATCCGCGATTCGGCGCCGAGATAAACTCAGCGCGTCTTCCACGCCGAATCACATTCTCACATTCCTACAATATCATGTTTCGTAACGGCGCGCCAGAAAGTTCCAAAAAAAAAGTTAATTTGCCATTGTTGTTAATTTAAGTTAAGGCGCGCGCGTAAATTCGGCCCAAAAAGTGAAAACTACAAACAACTACATTACTTGAAACACTCGACCATCAAAAAAACCGTGTAACAGACCCGCTACGACTTTCTAAACCCCACGGAATTATTTAATTCCCATTCAATTCCGTCGAGGGTGTACCGACTAACCCTTCGCCTACACAGAGCGTGCCGACCACGACCGGCACAATGCGTCGCGCACAATAACCACTCGCGGCCGAAAAACGAACAATTATTCAAATGCCAATTGGAATTTAATAACCCACGCGCCGAAAAAAAGGTGGAGCGAACGATCGAGGAGCCATCATTGTTCGCGGACGTTACTTCACGATGATAACTTAACGCCGCGCATATTAATGCGCACGGCGCGCTCGCGAACACATGTTGTTACAGTTTCACGAGGCCGCATTCGACTACCCCCGGCTTGCGCCACGTGGAGCGGCCGCATAATGCCAGTGATAATCGTAATCAACACGTTCGCGTAGCCTCATGCTCTATATTCATTGCCGTCGAGCGGCAACCGGCAATGTTGCTGGAAAAAAGAAGAGGTGAAGGAGCGGAGGGTGGCACGCTTTAATTTGATAAATTAGCTTTGACAAATTGAGCGCGCGTGAACAAAAGCGACGCCGGTCGATTTGCATACGTTCGGCGATTATCGAATAATTCGGAACCGACTAGTTATTATCGACTGTTCCGGGCACAATGGGCGGAACGCTTTTTTCGTCATCGAAGCGCCGTTATGAATGCATTAATAGATTAATAAACTAGATAACAATATAACGACTAGTCCAGCGGTAATTCGCCGCCATCGTCTCGATTGTTAATTCACCATTTACTCACCGATATGGCAGAGATAGGGCGTCGATGACGCGCGCTTTTGCGAAATCCGTCACTCACCTGAAATCAAACGACAGAAACGTTAATATCGCATCGAATCCGGTTGAAATATTCGACGCGCTTAAAATATTCATCGTTTCGGGCTGCGCCGCATAGATGATTCGAGAGATTAGGGGTGGACAGTATGGCGGAGCGTCTTTCCTTCCACGCACTTAAGTATGCTAATGCTGGCGCTTATCTTAACCTCTTTTTAACCGGAGGCGCCACGCCGCACGCGACAATCGTTATTAAAATTAATTCAGAGCGGCTCGACGCGTGACAGATGCGCGCGCGCGCGGCGTCTTCGGAAAAATCACCAACGGACAACGAGGAATTCAGCAGTTCGATCGCGGCGCAGAGTCGTTGCGCGTTAATTACGCCCCGCGCGCCCCGTGTAATTAACTCGCGCTCGCCAAATCTACGCGCGCGCGCCTCGGACACGCTCCGCGCGAATATTAATGGAAATTAATGCGCGCAGCTGACGCCGGAGCTCGCCTACCTGGCGGCGTCATTGTTTCGCGAAGGGTTGCGCCGTCGTGCCCTAACAAGATCAGAAAATCAAGGTGGGCGTCCTCTCTCGCACCCCCTGCCGCGCGCCGCGCGCAGGGGGGCAGCGAGCAGAAATGAGTCGCGCGACTCGCGGACGTGCTCGCGGGCACCCCCTAATTAGCATGCGCGCGCGCGGACACGCGCTGACCCCCGACGTTTTCGCCGATACGACATGATACTCGCCGCCACAAAGCCGGACGCATGATAGCCGGACTCGAGGGCGGGCCATTAGCCGCGCGCGCGCACGCGAAAGGGTAACAGTTACGCGCGCGTATTCTTTTTCTAGGGCGCCGCGTCATTTAGCGGCTATAATGATGTTTGACAGCTGGCACGAAGCTGACCACTTGTGCCTTACCGTCCGGCGCGCAGTTGGCGGCCGAAAAGTGCAAGCGTCACCCTTTCGGCACGCCTAATTTTATTATCAAACACATCCTTTGTCGCGGACTCCATACAATGTCGATTAGGAGCCTAATATTACTGCCATTAGCACGTAACACGACACGCCGTTCTTATTATTATTTTTTTTGTTTTCAGACAGATTATGCTGATTAATCAACTTTGTTATTATTGTCTCCCTGTGTCTCTTTGTTGCTAATGAACGCTTCGCAGTAATAACTCCCAGACATCTTCAAAAACGTGATGCATCATTGCAGGATGGCAATGAAGATCAATATCTTCGGGTATTCGCAGTCGTGTACAACTTGTAGAAATAAACAATTCAAATATTTAACGCTCAAACAATATTGCCACCGACCTCCTCGTCTTCTAGCAACCGAAAGTGATATTCAGGCGCGACAGGATTTTATTTTTTGTTTTCAATTGCAATTGTTACCAGACTCGCATTTTGCGTATGTGCATAACATTAAATGACAAATAATGCAGGCCATGCACAAGGTCACGAATTGTGATTTTTCGAAAACGACTTCAATTATTGAAATCAGAACGATCAGTTTTTAATTTAATTTTTTTGTAAATATTACAATAGCAGTGAGTAAAACATAGCAACTTTTCAGAACGCTTTCTTAACCCCAAGGACATTCCCATTTCCTTCTGGAATCTTCTCCTTCACGAACGTATTGTAATAATAATTTCCGAACATATTAATGAACACAATCGCCTGCACCATCCCGAAAACCATCAGGGACTTGGGATACCCGCAGTCGTGAACGAACAACACTTTGTACGCGAACACGCAGAACACTATGCAAAATTGTGCCTAAAATAACAACAAGTCACTGTCGGAGTCGGAGAAAAACGGTCCCGAACTTACCAATTGCATTTGCGTGATGTACTTCTTCCACCAAATGTTCGCCTTGCTGTCGCAATGCAAGCAGTAGAAATAGTAAAAGTACATCACGGCGTGCACCAGGCAATTCAGCCAAGCCATAAGGCACATCTCGCCCGCGGGCGCGTACCGCGTGTACAGGAAGGACGCCACGACCATCAGCGTGTGATGGTAAGTGTGCAAAGTCGTCACCAGGCTGAACCGCTTCCTCGCGATGAAGAACATCGTGTCCAATAAATCGACGAGTTTTATAACGAAGTACACCCACGAGTAGAATATGCACAGGCTGTCGTACGGCGAATTCGTGTTGTGCACCAGGCAACGAAAGCTTCGCTGCGACAGGACCACGCATCCCTACAAAATATTCTCAGCGACATCACGAAAGGACAACCGCCGAGGACTGGACTCACTTTGACGACGATATAAGCGCAAACGACTATCTGAAAGACGTTGTAAGCTTGTATGACCATTTTAATTTCGTACGCGGGTCTGCGCGCCATCCACTGCGGCCCTTTTTTGATCGCCAACCAATACAAGCCTAAAATGACCAGAACGGGAACGGGCGATCCCAATAAGGGATAGTCCAACATTCTCTGATCTAAAAGAAGAAGTTTGCGATGTTTGCGTTATTCGTAATCTTATTTCGAATAAATGGTAACCGACCTGCGTATTCATTCCAGTAAGTGTTATAAAAGCGATACAACGTCGTCATTTTCGAACGGCACACACGAGTCAACTGGCAAAGGTCGACCGCACTTATATATAGACACAAACTGTACTGTAAAAGTGCAAATCACAGTGACCGGTTTATAATGATAATTGGGTGAATGACAACGTAAGTGTAAAAAACACAGGGATATAACACAGGGTATAACATTTGGTCAAATCTTATTGGAGAAAATCGATTTCAAATTTGAACAATTCTGTCGATTTCAGATATGTAATCAGCACAGACTGCATGAGAAACTTACTTAGACATAGCTTGCAATAAGCAGTAGCATGGCAATAGCACCAAATCAAGAATTAATCAACAGAACAACATCACAGCCAAACTAATCCGCTTCCTTCGCGCCCAAAGACTTCTTCTCCTTAACATAGGCGTTGTAATAGTAAGTACTGAACATGTACAACATGAGCGTCGACTGTAAAATGGTGAAGGAAATGATCGACTTGGGATAATCGCAGTCCGCCGCGAAGAACAGCTTGTAGTTGTAGTAGCAAATCAAGAAAACGAACTGCGCCTAAAAGCACGAATCAATTTCAAACGCCCCGCCGACACGTTGCGTCTGACCCAGCTTACAATCTGCAATCGCGTGATGTACTTCTTCCACCAAATCGACCGCCGGCCGCCCTCGCGCAGGCACCAGAAGTAATAGAAGTACATGACGGCATGCACGAACGAATTGCATATGCCCATGACGGCGATCTCGCCGACCGAAACGTATCTGTTGGGCAGCCACGTGCCCAGGACCATCGACGCGTGATGATAGACGTGCAGCGTCGTGAGCAGGTCGAACTTCTTGCGCAGGACGAAGAACAGCGTGTCGCACAGGTCGACCACCTTCGTCATCACGTACATCCACCCGAGGAACGCGACGCGAAGGTCGTACTCGGATTCGGTGTCGTGCACCAGGCAGCGCCAATCCTTTTGCAGGATCAAGTATGTCCCCTGGAAGAGAGAGATTATCGACGTGCGCCACGCCGGAATCGATGCGTTACCGAACGACAACTCACTCGCGTGAAGAAGAACGTGTTCGTGACGATCTGAAAAACGTTATAAACTTGGACGATCGCGTTGATGTCGTACGGCGGTCGCTTGGCCATGAACCGAGGTCCTTTCGTGATGAGCGTCCAATAGAGCAGGAGGACCGCGGCCATCGGCATCGGCGATCCGTAAAAGGGATATCCCAGCATCCTTTGGTCTGCGTGCAAATAATCGCGATCGCGTCGACGACGAATCAATTATTTAATTACCAACCTGCATGTTTGTACCAATAGGTATGGTACGCTTCGTACAAATAACCCATCGCTGACAGCGTCGCACTGGTGCGCACCCCGCGCCTTATATATCGACAAAATGCCATCCTTCCAGTATGCTAATGCGCAACTTGACTTGCAATAAATGACGCACGGTAATTGCATAATCAATGCACAGGCTTTGAACAAAGCAGGTTATTAAATCATGATCAAAGTAGTTCAAGCGAACCATTGTTGAGAAGAAACGCATACAAACAGCAAACGCTTTATTTCTTAATCTTCTTCGCCCTGATATAAGTCTTGTAATAAAAGTCCACAAACAGATAGAGCATGAGGAAAACCTGACTGAGATGAAAGACGAGCAAAGCTTTCGGATAGCTGCACGTCGAATCGAACAACTTTTTGGTGTAAATGATCGCCAGGGCGACGAACTGCAACTGAAACAATTGCGAGGGTCGATAATTCGCGCAAACGCCCGACCCCAACCGAACATTACCAATTGCCCTTGAGTGATGTACTTCTTCCACCAGAAGCGCACCTTTCCATCGTACAACACCGAACAGAAATAATACGCGTACATGAAGACGTGCACGATGCAATTGAGGAATCCGCTCCAGAGCAGCTCCCCGGCCGGATAGTACTTGTTAATCAGCCACCCCACGGACGCCATCATCGAGTGGTGATAGACGTGCAGCAGAGAGACTTGGTTGTGCTTCTTTCTCAAAACAAAAAACACCTAACGACGATTGCGTTTGACCGGTCGCGCCCAGCTCGCTCGCACTCACAGTATCTAACAGATCGACCATTTTAATCACCCAGTAGAAATACGACACCTTCAACATTGTCATGTCTTCGACGCTCTTCGTTTCGGTGGTGTAGCATCTGTTGATGTCCATGTCGACCGTCGCCAGAATCTACAATCGACGTCGCATCATTTCATCGAATTCTCGAAGACAACCCCCTACCGTAACGGTCACGCCGAGGCACAGGACAACCTGCGCCGCGTTGAAGACGAGCAAGACCGCGCGCAGTTTGAACGCCTCCCGATCGCGCATCAACGTCGGGCCGATCTTGAGCACAAACAATAAATACGCCCCTATGATTATCACTAACACGCACCCGTTGTCCATGAGGGGAAAATCGTTCATTCGCTTATCTAAAAAAATGCGATAAAATTAGACTTTTGATTATCATTTTAAATCAAGCCAGATACCCGAATAATCATTATGAAAAATATCGCTAACGCTCGTCCACGTGGACATTTCGACGCGTGAAAATCGCACGCCCGACCGCACGAAAGTCACAAACGATACTCGAGGTAATACCGACGGAGAATCAACAACGAAACGACGAGTCGTGGAATTCACACCAATTACGTTGTTTTTATCTATCGAAACTGCGGTGCACTCTGATTGTCCTCGGAGCGCGGAACGCCAGCCTTGTCATTCCTACGCGAAAATCGACGTAAAACGAAATACCAGGTGGCATAAACAAGGTAGTACGCACGCAAACAAGAATGCGAACTTTTCGTCACGGCGTTGCGCCATTTCCTTAACCAAATAAGCGGCGGAAAACCAAAAACCGTCGGGCCCAAATCCGATTAATTATGCGCTCGCATTGAAAAGCGTCGCGATCCATTCGAGTGCGTCCTGCGCACACATCGATTGTTATTGATCCTCCTCGATGTTGATATATGCAAGCGGTCCAGTTTGCGGGGCAAGCAAGAGAAGAAGAAGAAAAAAAGAGGAGTCCCGGCGTCCGTGTGCTCTCCTTTTATGCGAGCGGCGCGAAAGACGGATGGAAGTCGCATTATGCCGCTCCGCCGGCCGATGCGATGATTAATTGGCTCGACGGCAAACAAACCGTCATCGAAAATAGATCGGCCATTCCTGAGCGGCGATGCCCTCGCATTACGAAGGAGCGGTCGCACTCGAAAGATTTGCACGCATGGCCGGGCGCACGAGGAGCGCCGCTCTCTCTCGCATGCAAATCCCGCGAAATAAATCTTTGGGAAAACGGCGCGCGACAAGCATGCGATAATAACGAATTTTCATGCAAATCTTCGCACGCACGCCGCATGCAAACCGGCGATTTGCAATACAACGTCCTCAATGGGATAATCGAAATAATATCATAAGCGGCAACAAGTGTCGTAAATAGTGCAAACTCGAACGGACCGTTACCTCAAGAGAAGGGTTGCTTTTGAGGCGCAGGTAGGAAGTAATCTAATATTTTATTTTTTATGCTAAAGGTCATTATCACTCCATTTGGACCTCTTACCTGCGCGCTTCCCATCAAATTGAATTACAATCTGCATAAAAATCCAACGAGTGTTATCGAATCTGCCGAATGCCAAAGAAACTTCCCCAAATATGACTTCATAGTTGCTACCGCCAAAACGTTGGGAAAATACATTTTGAACACTTCATCGAATAAAACACCAAGATCTGCAGAAATATCATAACGAATTTTACTAAACCAAGTCGAAATATTAAGTTCAACTAAAAGTCAAGGAAATGACTTCAAGGTTGATGATTCTTTCATACAATGTCCCTTCGATTCCTTCCTTTAAGTTTTCCAACAAATTTCAAGAACTGCATAAAAGTCTTAACGAATTTCATCAAAACAAACCAAAATATTGACTAACTGCTGAATGTTAAAAAATGACTTCATAGTTGGGGCATCACAACAAACATTGGGAGAATGTATTTTGAACTCTTCATTCCTAGTTTCTCATCAAATTCGAATATAACCCCAAGATCTGCAGAAAAATCCTAACGAATTTTACTAAACGAAGTCGAAATATTAAGACCGACCGAAAACCAACAAACATGCCTAAAAATAAACTTCACAGTCGACGATTCCCTTCACACTAGATCCTCTGTTATGACCAGCACATCATTAAGAAAATGTCCCGCCGAGTCGACGACAACTAATCTCCTCGGAGACACAAAGAAATGCGTGAATTTATCGCCGATTAGAATTCACGCTCGCCGAAAAGCCGACTACATTAAGCGACTGCCAGCAGAGATAAAACGCAAGCAACAGTGACGGACGGAGACGTCCCTTCCACTCGCCTCCGATCGGCGCGAAGTCATTGTCGCATTCTCTCGGACGGGCCAAACAATGACGAGGCGGGACGCCCTTCAACTTCATTCAATCATAATCCCGTCGGACGCGCGCGCGCGCGTCGCTCGTAAAATACGCATCCTAATCTAGGACGCTGCGCCGTCGCCGCATGACGCCTTGTAATCCCTCCGCCAGTTTCCGCCGTTCCTCGCAAAGACTTTCTCTCGCAGCGACCGCAACATGTCGCTCGGACGGGGCCGCGCCGATTGTTCCTGTGCGCGCATCCAGTTCCCGGATACTCTCCCGCTTGATTTGTCGATTTCTCCAAATTTTAATCGCATCGGGGTCGAACGGCGGATTAGGGGTACGCCGTCGGATCGTCCTCCAGCCGACGCAGTCTCTCCAGATGACAATGAACGAGCGTCAACAAACCTCGCTCGTAAACATTGTTTACGATCACTTTAATATAAATTATCGAAGACGAGAGCGGCGTTTTGATTTTTATTACAAAAGATCGAGCGGAGAACACACCCCCCGTAGATGATGCGGCAACAATTTCGCGTCGAAGAGGAATCCGTTGCGTATGACTGCGCACAAAAGATGGTTGCAAGTCATCAGCGATTTATTGTGTAATGAATGCGATGAATGTGTGAATGAGTGCATTATCGAGTTCATTATTAAAACCTACTATCATCGCCCAACATAATGACTGCACCAACAACACCAAAATCGAATGCGTTCAATAACTATTGATTATCGGAGAAAAATAACCGACGAAGATTGGTTTACCGGTGATTTCTAATCCGTCCGTGGTTGTCGCGCGAAAAATGAGCAAAATCACAAAAAATCGACTTTTTCCCAAAAAACGGATTTCGTTACGGCGCACCCCTGTAACACAAACCACATTTCGGGATATCTGCCATCAGAGATTAATTGATTCCGGCACACATAATACGACATCGGATACGGATTATTTTTTTGCGAAATAAATGCGAATTTCATACGATCGGACTGGATTCGGGACCGAAAATCGAAAACGAATTTGACAATTTAATTCCGACTGCGTTTTCCGCATTTTTCCCACAAAAAGCGACGCCGCAAAAAAAGAAGCTCTAATCCCATGCTTTGCATCACTGCCTAGTTACGAACGCACGGCGTGATCCAATAATGGGTCAATTACTTCCGCACAAAGTGCGTTCCGCCCAAGTTCAAGTTCAAGTCCGGCCGAAAAGCCCTCGGATGGCGGAAACTCGCACAGGCGCGTCCGAAAATTGGGCGGTTCGCACGGTACGTCTCGGCGGAGCAAGGTGTCGCGCGCGGTAACAAGTTTTTTTCCTGTTGTTCGAGCAACGCCAAACAGTTTCGCGTCGGGGGCACGTCGCTCGCTGCTGCACCCTAATCTAATAAGCGAATTCTGCATACCGTCTAAGCCCAAGGAAGGACGGACACAATGCGACGCAGACGTAACAAACGAAGGGCGCAGACCCAGTTTAGATTAGGCATTATGCCCGCGACCAACGGATGCATTCGAGAAGAAGAAGACCGGCGGCGCCTCGGAGGCGAGCAGACGCAGCTTCCTCTTCCGCGTCGAGAGCGGCGAGAGAAAGGGGGCCAAAGGTTGGGCACACACGAACGACTCCGTTGCGCGCCGGGCGTTTCGGTCCGGCGATCTTCGCCGATTTTTTCCCGTGACGCCGCGCCGATTGTAATTTTCGATATTAATGTGTTTTGACGCGCATCGCGATGCAAATCGTCGCGTCTGCGCTTAATCCGCTTACGCTCGAAGCGGCGGCCCCATTGTCCGCGCCGACTTTATAATTTAATCGCGCCTGCGCAAACAGAGCGGATTGTCGACGAGCAAAGCCCACTTATTAGCACTCGTGTTTCGAGCACAAAAAAACTGTTTGCGATAGAGATTAGGTCAAAGCCGCCGCTCACCACAAACCTCGGAGGAAACAAACCTCGATTTCCCAACATCGCAATCAGACAATTAGATTTGACGAAATCGCCGAAGGGTTCGCATCAACGAATAGGCGCATTTCCGCGCGCATCGCAGTTCCGCATCCTGAGCACCGCCAAAAGCGAATCAAAACAAATGCCTCCAAAGAGCGGGGCGCACGTGAGAAAGCTTACAATAATCGAGCTTGACAGTCCGTCAAAAATCACGTCCGCGTCCTCGACGCGCGGTTATGACGATTCCTTTGCCCCCGGCCGGCGACCTCGGGCAGACAGCGGCGGCAGCGCCAGCGAGAAGGAGAAGAAGAAAAACAACCCCGAGAGAGCCACCGTGCGCCTCTCCAAGAACCCGAGCGCGGCGAAAAGAACAATGGCGCAGGTACAATGGCGTATTTGTAACGTTTGTAGAAACATCGTCTTGCGCGCGCCGAGCGCTAGGCCAGCTGCCGTAAGCGAGAGGCTTGCGCGGCGCGCCCCGGTTTCGGGAAGACGGGCCCACCGCGGGAGCGCGGTCGAAATGAAAATTTGATGGACATTGTGCGCGCGCGGCGGCCGCCTAGCATTTCTGTGGGGCTCACTTGACATCCGTCAAGGGTCACCGCCGGCGCGTCTCGCCCGCTTGATGAGGTCTTGTTTGTCCGCCGTTGTGCGAATGTTACGATCTCCGGGAGAGAATGCGAGCGAACCCTTTTCGGCCGGCCGTGATACCGAGCGCCATGGAAATGACCGAGTAATGAACTTCGAGATCTTCGAGGAGCCCGAGCGTCTAAGAATGCTTTCTAATTGAGAGAGAGAGAGAGGAGCGGATTCTCAATGGTCCAACAGCTCCAGAGCGAAATTAATCTCGCCAAGGTCAACAATGTCCGATTTATAAACGACCCGGGAACTGGCGCGCGCACCTAGAACAAAACGGACGCGAATCATTTACAGCCACTCGACGAAGGGTGGCGAACATTAAAACGCCATAAATCCTCGAATAACGCGCATCGATTTCGTTCCGGGATCCACGCTAACTGGGCGTAAATGATGCTCATCCCGACTATTGTTTACCAACGCACGCTGCGGGCAGACGCCGCGTCCGCGTCTCGAACGGCCGCGTCCATCCCGCACCCCAAAAAAACACACAAGCGAATAAAACTAACAGGACGAATTCGTGCCGGTCGAGGCTGGGGTGGCGCAGCCGCACAGAAACAACGCTAAACACACAAAATATTTAATTCCAGCGCGCGCGCAAACAATAAAATACGGGTAGCCGCCGTAGAGAAAGTTATAGAATCATAAGCGACATAAAGGACCATCGACTGGCGTTTTTTTGCGCTCGCGCAGCTAGGGCGTCGACTTAGGGGTGGTCTGTGTGCTTTGGCGCGCCGCCGGACGCGGTGACGCGAACGGGATCCGACTATGATATTAGACGGGGATGCGCGGCCGTCGTTGAGGTCTTATGCAAATAGTGCCGGACGTCCAAGGTGGCGCCGGGCGAGAAACGGGACCGTAAACTAGATCGTAATCATGCCCACTCTAAATGGTCATTCAGAGATCGACGGTCGGCACCCTTTACCCGTACGCACGGCGCGATGCCATAAGCTGTTCATTACCGGCCCATTTGTTACATGGAACTACAACAAATCTTAAATTAACGAACCCACCGAAAATCGTGAGAAATCGTCCGAAAACTTTCCGAGAAGCACTCCCACGATAAATGGTCATTCGTCCCCACAACAAGCCGTTCATTACGGGGCGATTTGTTACATTAAACTGTAACAAACCTCAGATTTAAAAATCCACTTCGAATCGTGAGAATCTCCCAAAACATCCCGAGAACCGCGCCGCAAACTCTCATCCACCATCCCCCGAAATTAATTGGCCAAAATTATGCAAGTGCGGCGCGTTTCCAGCGATCCATTGTATCGCTCAGTGTTTTCCCGCGCCGTCTTGCAACGCGACAATGCCGAACCGTGTCGGAATTACAATAATAAATATGTAGTTATGATAATCGCACGTCTTCCCTCCCATTTGTCTTCGCCCGAAGAGGCTCACTTGCAACGCGCCGCCCGGAAGAGACGAATTACCTTCGGCGTAATGTTATGCAACATGAATGCGAGGAAGAAATCCATTAGGAGGCTGCGGCGAGGCGCCGAAATTAGCTTCGCCACCGAGACTTCCAAATTTCGCAACCCTTCGCCGGCCGCCATTTGCATACGATAGGCATAGGTGGATACGGGCGATGGAGGACTAATAATTTCGAGCGCCCTCCCCGAAACACTTTCTAATGAGGGTTTGTTCGTCGCAGCGTAAAATGCGATCTTTACGATGTTGTTATTGCGGCGGCCGTCCTGTTACAATTACGCTCTCTTAACCCGGCCGCGCACTTGAGACACCTTTATGCTGCATCCGAGCGCGTTTTTTTTTCCGCCGTTCGCCGTTGAATCCGCCGGCGCAACCCCTCGCCGCGCCCAATGCCCGCGAAGAGATACGGTTGCGTCAATGGCGCGTCAAGTGGACGTACCGGTCGTCCCGTTTTACGATCGACGCGAACGGTGTTTAAACAAAAAAAAAATTGTTTTTTTCGCTCGCATCTAGATATTAGCCACATTCGCGTCGAGTGGCGCGCCGAAGGGGTGGGCCGAATTTACGACGTGTGTGCACAGAGGCGTAATCCACTCGCGATCGCTATCGGAGTAACCGCAAGACGATTCAAAGTGCTCCTCGACGTCGATGCGGCCCCTTCGAGCCGCGATTGCGGCGGCGCCGATCAATTAAATGCTAATCAAATCATTTGAATACATATTGCCCGGGGGGGCAGGGCGCGAGAATCAATGCGCCCGATGCGTGAGCGATGACTCAGCGATTCGACACGTAATCATCGTTTAGCGTCATCTCTCCACGGGACGCGTCACACTTCGCACTCCCTCGACGCTCAAGGGCGTCCCGTCGGGCCGGACGTGACTTAATAAACTCCCGAGCATCCAAGCGTCGATTTTGCTAATGACGGAAAAATCGTAAACGTCATCCGAACAACGCAATGCGCCCGGAAGAAAAGCGCGCTAATTGTCAGCCGGCCGCCCGCAAACGTAACGGCAACCCTCCGATCCACAAAGACGTAGAATTACGTCCAGAGGCATGTCCGCCTAGAAGACCGGACGACATCTCAATACGTTGCGGAAAAGGTGCAAGAAGCGATTCGGAGCGAGCGCGATTAGTCTCGCTTGTCCTCGGCGCAAGATGTCCGGTCGCCCACATGCGCGTCCGACGCGTCCGAGCGTGTCCTCGCAGACGACCAGAGACAATCCGCACGAGGATAATTTACGACGGCGCGCGCCGAATGCGCGTTTCACGGCCGGCGGCCGGGGCGAATCCGGCGTGACCGTGAAACGCGTTCCGGCGACCCGCGAAACCAGCGGAGGCCGTCATGGCGGTGGGGTAATTATCGCGATCCAGATTCGGCGGGCCATCGGCCGCTATAAATCAGCCGGCCCGGCTAGACAAAGCGCCGGCTCGGCGCCGCAACAATGCGCTACACGACTCATAAATACATCGGCCGCATTGTGGCGCCGACAATCGCGCTTTCGTCCAGAGATTAGAGCCGCGGAGCGCGACCGGACCGGATTCCGCTGGGGTGGCGAACGCGCGTTTCGCATAAAAATTCATAGACGTTTTTCGATTTCGAGTCTCGCCCGGCTTGTTGATTCAAAGCGTCCCGGCCGTGACAAGTCGCTCGAATATTTATCGCGACAAGGGCGCGCACCCAGCATGTGCTAAATCAAAAATATGTTTTAAACAATCGCGTCCAGAGAGCGGACCCCGGCTCCTTCTCCTTCTGCTCCGTCTTCGGCGTGAATCGAGGCAGACAAAATGTTTACATCCGAAAGGGTTAAAACGGAAAGACTCGTTTCGTACGCTAATAAACCGTAAAATTACAAAATCATAATACGAGAAGAAGGAGATTACTCATCTCCCTGTCTCCCTCTATCTGTCGTCATTTCAAAAAAATCCAATTAACCGCAACCTGAGCATTTAAAGTCCGCTCCCTCCCAACTCCTCGATTTTAATAAACAACAGATTAAGCGCGCTTATAACGCACATAAAATCCGGCATAATTAAACTGCCATTTCGAGGACGAACGAAAAGCGCGCGCAGTTGTCCGCCGCACCTGCTCCCCGGGCTCGTAAACGATGTAAAATTGTAAATATTCCGGAATGCGCGTGCCGGGGCGCTCGTGTTATGTTATCTCGCGCTAATTAAGTCGAACTTCGGATATTTTATTAAGCGCGCGCGTCCGGAGATAATGCATTTTATGGCTACCATCCATTCCCCGCATTCTCGAAACTACCCCGACGCTGACCTTCGACGTTCTCGTCTCTGTCGCTCGTAAAATACCACGACAAACGAAATATTACAGCTTTTATCTAGGAACACGTCGAAACAGTTAAAACTCGTTCGATATCAAAACCGACCCCCGTTGTTCGAACGCCATTGCGATTGTTATTTACTCCCAAGCGAGCAAGACGATCTTCTCTCCGTCGAGACATGATACTTAGAGCAAACAGAGTCGAACATCGATCCGACGAACATTAGACGTTAGGCCCTTTTCAATTGCGCCCTATCGCATCCTCCGAAGAAAAGCGCCGGCACTCGAAGCGATAGTTGCGTCGAAACGCAACGAGGGTGCGTCGAAACTGTTGACTCATCGCCGCCCACCCGCCTCCCGAGAAGGGACGCTCCGCTGCGCGCTCGGCGTCATCTCCCCGAAGGCCGTGCGTATAGTTACGACGATGCAGGAGACAGCATTGGCAACACGTCGTCCTTGCTTTCCTCATTATCGGTCCCTTATCAATAAGCCGCATTGCACTATCGACGCGAAACGTTCCAGGCATAATTATTTTAATAACTGTGTTAGAGGTCGAAAAACAATTGCCACTCCCGTTATACAGGACGCAGGCTGCGATTCGAGTTTAAAAAAGCAGCCCTAGCCGCTTCCTGCGCATATTGCACTCCACTCGCATCCACCGAATCGATAAACGCCGCGTGGTGCAACAACCCCTGCATTCTGCCGGCACAATTTATATTAATGCCAAGCCCGGCAAATGTAACAAAAGCAAAAAACGCAAAAATTACAAATTCTAATTGGAAACGGATATCTCCTTATTCCACTCGGATTGGTCCGAAAACCCCGAAGTGGAAAGAGAAACAAAAAACACAATAAACCACGACAGGGCGACAACCGCACCACAAAAAACACCCCATGGAACTCGAGTCACACGTCGATCATCGAAAAACTGCTTCGGAAGACTGTTTTCGGATCGGCCCGAACATCATCTCGCAGCCCGGAGCCAAAGACATCATTATTACACGCCCGGCGTGACGCATTGTGATCGAGCCGAATCTTAATCGAGAGCGAAATTCGCGCTCGCCGAAAAGGGGTGTCGGGAGGCGCCCGCTGCGAGCGCGGGCCGCGAAGAGCTTGACGTCCAGGTGCGCGAGCTTTTATCCAGACGCCGCCGCGTTAAGCGCGCTAAATACTTAATCTAAGTTATGCGATCCGGAAACGGTTTCCGGCAGGATCATTTTCCGGGGATTGCGTTTTCAATTAAATTAATAAAATATGAAGGAGATTCGCAAGAGAGACAGAGAGAGAATGGAAATTCGCAGGAAATTTTACGTCGCTTATTTTAACTTGCGACTCTTTGCGCGATCCAAAAATTTCCAAAGGAATTTTCAACTAAAATTCCAGTTCGTTAAATGTTTGCGTGAATTCGTTACCAATTACGCGACGCAACAATCGTCATAACTCAATAACGCCATAACGACGTCGCATTGTCTCCCCCAGCTCACGAACAATGCTCACCTCGTCGGCGCGCAATTATTGTTTTCCGCGACGAGAGCTCAAGAACCAAAGAAGTCACATCGCGTCCCCGCACAATCGGATAATTGCGGCGCGCGCGCGCGTTCTGCACGTGCGTCGCCGCATACTAATTAAGTTTTCATTAAGTTTTATTCGATCGCGTTTTATTTCCCGCCGCGCTCGCGTCTCGAACGAAATCCCCGCCATTGTCATGCCTCTCCGCGCGTTCCGCATTGTCCGCCGCGCAAACAAACAAACGAACGAATCGATAAGTTTATTCCTTCGAGCGGGAGGCGGAATAAGAAACGAGAAATATGTATAATTGGGGGGCGTTTGCGCCCGACTGCTGTTTCGATTTCTCCGTTCCTCTCCTCCCCGTCTTCGACCCTAATAACAACGCGCGCTATTTCATTGTTTACATCTTTGCGTCCTGCGCCAGCTTAATTATTGCCTTGCGCCCTTTGCGAGCGCAACGCCCAAAACGGGCGTTTATTAATCAGATTTATCAGCCGAGCAGGAAGCGGGCACAAAGACGAAGGCGGCGCCGAGGATAACAACTTAATAACCAATTTATTCTCGTGCGCCAAAAAAAAAATTAATTAATTAATTAACCTTATGCTTCGCTTGCAACCGAACTTCCCGAACGTACTCCCCTCCGAAGGGGGTCGCAAATAATCGAGCGCAACATGACCCGGCGGATCATTAGTTTAACGCAGCGCACGCGCATCGCGATTGTGACAATTCTGTTCAACGGATGTTGAACAGAAATCGATTGTCAATAGTTATTAATGATCGCGCACCTTTCCCGTTTTTTTTTACGTTTCGACCGCAGCGACGACTTCAACACTCAACATTAGCGACAATGCTGATAATGCGGCGAAATTTGATAAATGAAACTTGCTAACCCGCCGGCGTACAACCCACGAGCCGCGCGGGTCGCAAGGACGAGAGAGCGTCGGTTAAAAGTGAAAACCAATACTTTTCGCCGTGCGGCGCCTACTCGACGCACATGTCGCCATTTTCCGGCGTACCCAACTCGACATTTTTTTTTCGGACCAGGAAGCCGACCACTCATTTGATTCCCCATTATTCACCGCTCCGCTTCTTCTTGGCAATTTAACGCCGACAATTGATTCCGTCCGCGTCGAACAATGCTCGCGTTAATTCGAATAAAACGCAGCGCTCGCACGTGCCGTTCGCGCGGGAGAAAAAATCGAGCACAATGCGCGGCGCGGCGAAATTATAACGATATTAAAATGCGCACGGTCGAGCGCGCGAGCGTTTAGCTTCGCGTTCGTAACGAGGACGAGGGCCGCGTGCGAATGCGTTTAGAAAACAGCGGAGCGAATGACGCGGAATGACGCGAACGCGCGTTTAATGCACTGCCGCGCGCGCTAAGCCGACGCCTCGCAAAGAAGGTGTACGAAGCGCGCACAAAAGATTCCAACCATCGACCGGGCGGTAATGAAGAGCTGAAGAACGCGCCGACGAGGCGAACAATCGGTGACAGCGCGACGCGCTCGTCCGGAAGTAACGCGCGCGGCTTTGTGATTGCGCGACGTTGCGTGATGGTCAGCGGGTCACTCAATCCGACGCGAGCAGTTAATAGATCTGCATTATTAGATTTTTTTGAATTATCACGCGCCATCTGCCCTAAATCAGCTTATTTCCAAATGAGTTAACAAAGAGTACACACGTTTGTGATTTTTCAAATCGACAAAGGTGACTGTTTTTTTTAAGAAATAATTTTTACTTTATAAAGTTTAAAAAACTATAAATTTATCTCCAAGCAAATATTAAAATCAACATTTTTTAATTTAAAAATTCCATTTCGAACTGTATGCGCCATCTAGTAGCGATTGGCTGAACTAACCGAAGTTGCGCCGCTCACCTAACACTTACAGTTTCCTTCCATACCTTCTCCAGTTTTCTACTACATTCACCTACGAACCCCACCAACAGATGGCGCGCCAGTGCGGTTGCCAGAATCCAAAACCTTTCAAAACATGTTGCAACAAATATTTGCTGCTATAAATAGAATCGGCGACAAACAAGTAATTTATCGCGAACAAAATACCTCGAAAAAAAAAATAATACAAGCAACATGCATACGCCAAAGCGCGCGTTAAACGTTTTATCGCCGCTAATCGCGCCAATAAGCGCTTAAGCAATCGATAAAATTAACAAAGCCGCGCGCGCGCGTCCAAATTAACGGTAAATATTTACTCGGCCTAATGACGCGCCGGCTCGACGACGCGCTCGCGGCCGGGCGGGAGGAATTCGTGGCCTTTCGCCGGCTATATCTGCTCGCGGTCGCGGTGATTAATTAGCCGATGCCAGTTATACGCCTAGGATCGTCGAGCTCGTGTAATCTCACACCCGCCATCCATCCGGAGCGTATGGGAAGCGCGAGGGCGCGGGCGAGCCGCGGTTCGAATTTCCCAGATATAATATCGGCGGCACCAATTAGCGCATTTGTCTTCTCGTTCGAAATTGGTTTGCGCGCAAAGCGAGTCCGGAAAAAATCAAAGCCACAATTTATCTCCATCGTCGACGAAGAATGCAAAACGAAATGGCGGGGCCGCCCCCGATGGACGAAACACGTCGGAGCGGAGCGGAGCGAGGAGGCGAGCGGAAAAGAAGAGGACGCGGGGGCCTCCCCCATCCCCTTCGCGAGCGAGCCCCTGCGCCCACGCGCAATTGTTTGCGATCGGCGTTCGCTTCGCAGCCGAGGATGCGACGGCGACTTCATCCACCCTCGGCGGCGGAGCGACACTTGCGCGCGGGGGTCGCAAAGTGTTTAACCCTCGACGCCGTCGGCTTCCCGTGCGCGCGGGCCAATTTCGTCCGCGACCGCGCGACCGCCAACGCGATCGCGGCGCAATAATTCGAATTTATGCGCCGCGTCCTTATAAAGCGCATAAACAACGCGCGGGCCGCAATCCTTAAGGGGAGCGCAGCGTAACAAGTTGGCAACTCTGCGAATCAATTAGACATCAATAACCTTCGACGTGTTCATAAACATCGCCGCTTAAGCGTCGAGCACGTAAACAGCCACCCGACCGCCGTCCCCGCCTTAACCCAATGCCTCCCTAAGCGAATTTTCTACTCGGTTCAAATGTTTTTCCAGTTTTGGACGCTGTGGGGCAAAACTCCTCAACGAATTGAGAATTTCCCGTCTTCGAATGACATCCACACCACCCACAAGAGCATCTAAGGAAAATTGCGTAAACACAACTCAAATTCCAATCTCACCCCTGCCAGCAATAAATATAGATAAGTAAGATAAAAATGGAACCGCCGCGGCGTATAATTTGCACTCAAATTTCGTCCCGAAACGCAATTAATATTAACACCCTTATTTGCTTGCGAGGCAGCCGAAAAAAACCCACGAGCGACTGCGGGCGGCAGCTTCAATTTCCCGAAGCCGCGAGCGTCAATCGCAGCGCGCGTCGCGAAAAATCCCATTTATTCGGGGGCGGCGCGCGCGCGCGCCCAATCGATTTCGGCGCCGGGCGGGCACGATTAAAAACTGCTTAATTTCGGCGCGCGAATTTAATTAAAACATCGCGACGTGCGACGAATCGCGCTCGCATTGTGCGCGTCGGCGTCGAGCGGACTAATTTCCATTTAATCGCGCGTCGACGCGCTCACCGTGCGCGCAAAGGGACAACGACTCGTACCTGCAACAAAGACAAACGAATAGTTTTAATAACGTTGACATGCGATTGATAACTTTTCAGATTAATTAAACGCTGAGCGCCTAACTCAATTAAACGCCGGGCGCCGGCCTTGTTACGGCCAAATTGCGCATTGTTTTAATCAACAGCGAGCCGGTGCGCTCTTCCATTCGATTAAAACGCAATTTGCGCCACTTAAATTAAACGAGCCACATTCCGACCCGTCCTAACCGAACGCGACCGAAGCAAACTTAAAAATCGATTTTAATTCAAACGCGAAGCGCAAACGAGCGGAAAACGCGTCGCCGGCGTCAAAGGGCATAAAATATTCAGCGCTTCGGAAAAACTCATCGCGGAAAATATCGTCATCGCCGCAGAGAGAAAACTCGACTGGAAGGACGTCGTCGTAGGGTTGCGCCGGTCCTTCCCAACTCGAACGAAAGGCGACAGGCTAAAATAGGAGCAAAGTTAGTCGCGCGAAATTGCTCGCACCTCCTCGCAGGACCCGACTTCGACTCACCCCTTCGACCGGATGCCTAGGAAAGTTTCGGCGGTCGAAGCAAGTGGAACAACCGGCGGATTTTCGCAAGTCACTCATAAGCGACGCCGGCCCTGCGCCGGCTCCACCGACACACATGTTCGATTTCGACGATTCGCCGAACTTGCCGGCGTCCTCCCCGAGACGACATCTCCTCGGGGTTTCCCGACAAGGGGCGCCTCGCGCCCCGCGCGCGGCAGGAAAAGCCCTAAACCGAAGGGGAAGTAATGAAAGCCTCCGTCCCTGCACCGACGCGGCGGGGTGAATTCGCGTGCTCGCATCTTGTAGTTTTCGTCGATGTTTACACTGCGCGCCGCGCCGCTGACATTTTCCGCGACTTAAATTTCCGTCTGCTCGAAAACGCGTCTCGCAGGAAAAATGTATGCAAGCTGAGGAGAAGAGAAGAAGAAAAAAATCACGCACGCGAAGGTTCTTCGAGGTATTCGAAGAAACGGGAGAGGAAAAAACGGGACGCGAAACAGGCGCAGATCCCGTCGGCGAAGGAAAACAGTTGGCGCGAAACGTGCCCGGGGATTTACGCTTTTCGGACGCGCTTAGCGAACTGGCCCCTGCGTTCGCGTGCTTTCCATCCACGCGCCCGTTGTCCTTTTCGGCGGGCGAGCGCATGACGCACAACAGGAGTCGCGCGCGGCGCCCGCCGGGATCACTCCAGCACCTGGCAACTCTCATACATGACCTTGGAGGCGCTTTTTCTGCCACCTTTACCGCAATGGCGCTAGTGTCGCATATTGAAAAGCTCAAGTGGGTTGCAGCCGTTGCAGCCTGCA
>JARRAA010028411.1:0-15177 GCA_030557295.1 Ecitodaemon sp. MM-2014
AGCGTGCGTGTATTACGAGCGCCGCACACAATCGCATGATAAGATTGCAGAGAGCGATCGAGAGTGCGACGCCGGCCCTGACACCAATTTCGCTCGAAACGCAGCGAGCGAAAAAAAAAATCGTACGAACGAGAATAATAATAAACGAATGAAAAAAAAAAGAATAACGCGCGCGAGCATAAATGGTAGTCGGCGGCGGCGCGGACATGCGCGTTCGGGTGTAGGTGTCTGAGCGTGGAGCATAGTAATGAATGGCGACAATACAACAATTGCGTGCGCGCAGACCGACGCCACACGCCAGCGGCAAAGAAGAACGCCAGCCAGCGCCTCAGACGCGCGGCGTCCGACGCTCGTTCGCGCTTTGTGCATGTGCGCAGAAATAATACAAATAATAGCACATAAATTTCCGAGAAATAACCAGTTTGTTGGTTTAACTCGCATCGCCGGCATTAAACACTTTTCGTTTCGTTCCGTTGCGTGAATTATGCCTTCATTGTTGTTGCGAAAACAATGCGCGTTGAGTAAGAATAATGTTGCTCGTCATTCCGAATTAAATAATTGCCGTAAATAATTATTAAACGTCGAACTAGAACTATTAGCACATTAATTTAGATCAATTACATTTACATTATTATAATATCGAGCCATTAATTAGACGGCGCTTCAATCAAACGCGGGAAATCCGAATTGTTTAAGGTCAATTGCGTTTTTTAATAGGAACTATCTCCTCAACTATTTTTCTGGATATCCCCATTTTATTTTTCTAAAATTTCTTCTATTTTTAAATTACTAAATGAAGATAAGTATTGTCAATTATTAGAAATTAGACTAATGTTATTCGATATTCTATTAAAGCATTCATGTATATAGGTTACATTGCTTCATTATAATATTAGCCCACTGAGGGCCACGGTTGTCTGCATTCGAGGATGGGAAATCCTCTGTATGCACATGTTCCTTTTTAACTGAATTTTCAAAGTTATTATTATCTAATCTCTTAAAATTTTTTATTGGATATTAGGCATTAACACGGGAGAAATCGCGCTAAAAACGCTAACGTTATGGAAGGGTCCAGCGCCTTCGCCAAAATCTCTACCTGCTCAGCTCGGGATCTATGCGTTTACACGCGCCCCTCCACTCGTCGTCTCAAAAATGCACTCACGCCTTTGGCCGCGCCGTTGGTCTAGAAGACCGCATTTAATGCGAGCCTCCGAATAATTACTAATAAATCTAGAACAATTCATCGTAATTTTTTTCTTTTGATAAAAATAAAACAGAATAATCAATGAAAAGGTATCCGGAGTTTCAAATTTCTAAAACTGTAAATGTAAAAGTTTTCCTATCTCGATAAAAAAAAGTTCGGTCAACAAGACCGTACCGCGACCGCGGCCATGTTAAATAATTGTTATAAACATCAAATTTGATATAAAATAGTAACTTATTCCTCATATATTAATTATTCACGAAAAAATCTAATTTTGTGAAATGCACTTTCAAATTGATGACTATTTCTCTGTAGATTCACATCAAAAAGAAAAAGAAATCGAGAAATATACAAGATACAAACCATCAAATTGGAACTATCGATCGACACAATTACATTACCTCATAATATTAACCCATTAATTATCACCGTATTCATTTGAGGATAGGTAAATAAAACATTTGTACATTTTGTTAGATATTTTAAAAAACAATTTACTGAAAATAACTTGTAGTCGCCACAGTATTTTTTTGAGGGCGTTTTTTCAACCAATGATAATGTTTTTAGGCAAAATTAATTATGTACAAAGAAATTATTAATTATTGGTGGAAAAGCCGTTGTTCCTCGAAAATTCGCTCATGCAAAAAATAATAATTAATCAATCTTAAAGACAATAAAACCTAAGAAATATATACCCTCTTTAATAAACAAAATTAATCAATAAATCACGGCAAACATGTTTACTACAGATTCACCGATTGTGAATGTTCGTCCAAAATAAACATCAAATCCTTGAGAATTTGAACACTAGCTTAACACGGTCATCATAAGCAAATAATTCGCACACTTTTTTCGTAGTTTGCCTCAACTTATTCTGCGCTAATAATAATCGACGGAGAAAAATATGTTTTGGTCACTTTTCCAGCGGGAAGTATACAAACATAAACGGAGATTGGGCGGTAGCGGTGGCGGCATCCGCGCTAAAATGCAAAAACGTTGGATTTATGTCACGCGCTCGCCGCGGCGCTTTACGTCGCTTTATCGTATTTTTGTTTTATTATTAGCGCACGCGCGCGGCGAGCGCAGCATAGGTTTCGATGCGCGGCGCGATTCGCCAGCGCGACATAGTAAAATTTCATTGTCACTGGGTTAGTGTGTCACCCAGAGCTCGATAGGATCGCGGGCGAGGATTCACGAAATGTGAAACAAATATTACGGCATCGTAAATAAGAAGCGCGTCGTCGAATAAAATCGAAAGTCTAATGGCTAAACTTTTTTTCGGCTTGTTTCAGCTTCGCGCAACTTTGCAGCAGTTTGCCCTACAATCCTACGTAAATTAGGCATTAGTAACTCGCGGTCGGTAAGAATTAAACTATCGATTGAAGTTAATTTTATGCAATCCGATTTTACGTAACACCAGGGGTGTTTTCAGTAAGTGCTTTTCCAAAGCTCGACTGTCATTAAACAGCGCCGCGAAAGATTACGCCGGCTCGCGCACGTGGGCGTTTGCGCGGCGAACGGCAACGCCGCGATCGCGCCGCACCCCGCGATGAGGGTAGGTTCGGGCGACCCACTGACCCAAATGTCGATCAGCACCACTCCGGCACTGACGTCGGCGCTGACCTGACCCGCGCGCGCGCGCGCCACCGCCGTCGCCGCCGGCGAACACGCTTCCTGCGCACTGCCGTCGCCGCCGCCCCATCGCGCGCCGGCAATAAAGGCGGCCGGAAAGCATTATCCGGAGCGAATCGCCGAATCGTGCATTCGCCTAGAATGCGTCCACCCGAACGGCAACGTTTTCGCCTAAAAATGCAAAGTCGTCGAGAAAATCAGCGATCGTCGAGGTTTCATGTAGATTGACAATAATTAATATGTCAGTGGGCGTAGATTACTCACTATTTACATACTCGAGCAAGCAAATATTTGTTTATAATGTAATATTGCCTAGATTAAAGCGTATGCACATAAAAGTGCGCGCACAATTACAGAATTGTGCGCCGCGCCGCCGGCGGAAAAGTAGGTCGTCGAGATAAGAAATTAACACAAATTACGCAAAACGCATTATTATTTTATAATTTTCCATTTTAACTACTGCGCGCGCGCGTTTAAACATTCGCCGCTTGCTCGTACATTCCAATTCAAAATCTCATCCACTAGCAAAAAAAAACAGAACGTCAAAAACACGCCCATCGATTACGTTTAGAATCGATTCCGATACTATCAAACGGAGTGACTAATTTTTACTTTTACTCGGCCGCACAGAAATTAACTTGTAAACTCTTTACGACTCTTTGTTTCTCTTTGTTCGAGAGGAAACAACGATTTAATTGTTCGCCAGCATATCTTGTCATTCTTTCATTGTTCGCGGTATCTTTTCATTCTTAATTCGGTGTAATTACGCGCTCGGCAATACTTTTCTACGCATGTCCACATCGCGCGCGCGCGCACAACCATACGGTGCGTACGCGTCAATCATACGCGCGCGCAATCACGAAAAGCAATTATTATCACCGACGATCTGCGTGCGCGAAGATACCGCCCGACGGCGCGCGCGCGCACGCAAAACTAGTCCATGGGTACGTTACGTTTTCGTTTCTTTCGCGATTTCGCGATTGATAGTGATTAATTCGCATTAATTTGTCGAAGGATTGCGCCAAGCGCGCGCGCGCGTTTCTCAATCGCGCCGCCGCATTTCGCGAGCGATCCGAGCGAAATTATTCACGAAACGTGCCGACAATTACCGGTTGCATCTTCGATTCAATTATTTCAATTAGAAAAAAAAACTTTTGCGCAATCGCAATCCGCTCGCAAATTTCAAAGTCCCCGCTTGTGATTTGCGGATAAACATCGAACGAAACACTCGGAATGCTCAGCGAGAGATGATTACGACGTTCGCCTTTAACTCCGCATCTTTACTCGTTACTTTTTATTGTTTGCGTTGTAATTGTACTCCCGAGAGTAATAATGGTAGTCCGCGAATTTAAATACTAGATAGATTATTACGATGGTGGTGGTTGTGCGCGCGCACACACACGCGGCGCAAGGAGCACGCACACCACGGCTGCGAGCACCTGCCGTGGCGCTATTTTGAAACTAGGCCATGGTGACCGTCGATCACGTCACGTGGCGCACGGCACCGGAGGATGGCCTTCGGATGCGTGTTTGGATGTTGGGAGCTACGCCGAGGCGGCACCAGGCCGCGCCACAACGCGGTAAAGACCAAAATATTCACTACGAAACAAATTAAAAAAATATAAAATAAAAATAAAATAAAAAAATATAAAATACAGATTTCATCAGAGAAAAAAAATATATGAATGAGAAATATTATGAATAAATAATCAGACAATTTTCCATTTGCATAATAATGAATTCAACACGATCCGCAGCTCGTCGACACTGGTGTCACCATCTGTTATTATTTAACGCAACCACGAGCCCGATCTGAACGTACACAACTCGCAACAAGTTTCGCGAACGGTCTCGCCGCGAAAACAAACGGGCGCGCAAGAAACTAGCGTAAAACGGATAATCGCAATTAATCTCCTGCGCTAATTGCCTGCAAAACATTGCGCAACGAATTGCAACAGACGTTGCATCCAATTTGCAATCTACACTCTGCAAACTATTTATAAAACGAGCCGGTGCGCATGAGGGAGCTGTGCGCGCACGACCGGGAGTTGTGCAAACTCCGCTGCAACGAGCTGCAAAGCTTGGAGCGCATCGTCGAGCGCGAGTTGATTGGATTAGCGCGAATTGAGCGCGCGCGTCGGACGCAGCTTGTTGTTCCGGCGCATCTGCTCCTACGCGGCGCTGCCCCGGGTCCCCGCGCGTCGCCGCCGCCGCCTCGGCGGTCTCGCTTTGCCAAATTCCCGACACGTGCGGGGCCTTTAAATTCGCGCCGCGTCGTCGCGGATGCGACGCAACGAGACGCACGCGCGCCATTGCCATTGAAGTTTAAAAAAGCTTTTTGACCGTCGTCCAGAGCAAGAGATGCGCGGGGCAATTATTCATCGCGGCGCTAGGAAGCGTGCGTGTCGCGTTTCAAGGCCGGCGCCTAGCGGAAAAGACGCACGAATCGACGACAAAAATAGACGTCGATCGCGGTTGTAACGGCCAGTCGGTAGGCTTCGTGCGCTTTGCCCGTCGCGTGCATTTTGGGTTGCCTACGGTCAGAGCCCACGAGATACATTCTTAACAAAGAAAACAAAAAGATTAAGAACCAATTCGTCTAAACAACGCGAAATAAAGTTTAATCTAAAAAATTAGCGAAAGAAACGAAACTAGTTTGATTGAAGGAAATCATTGTCGGCGAATTTTATTACCGAAACAACAACGTTTGTTATGATCGTTGTGCCAAAAAAGTTGCACGTGCGCAAAACACGTAAACTTCAAATTGAAACACAACAACACCGTTGCAGCCGTTGCGTGCGATGAACGCGACGTCGAATTACGGAGAATTAAAAAATTACAACGACGGCGGCGGCGACACAAACAAATGCCATCTATGCGAGGCGCAGACACTCCTCCGAGCCCAAAACCGCAACCGCATGCGCAGCTACCAGCGGCTTAAAAACCCTACACATGCAAAAACTGCACACCATCGCACGGGCGTGTTATGTGCGCGAGTTATTAATACGTAATTGACGTATAAATATAGTCGCTTACCATCGCCGCGGATAGCGCAAGCCGAGCGCGCTTTGTGTTCCCACGTGCGCACACGTAATTGTTCGAATATTAAAGTAAATAACAAAATAACACGCTCGAAACAAAGCTCGCGCTCGCGCACATCGGTCGGGCGGCGTTTCGAGCGTATGCGCGCGCGATTCGCATGTTTGTCACATTTCGTCGCATAAACGGCAGAAAATGCGAGAAAATGCAAGCAATTGTTTTCTTATCTCGTTTGTGCGAATGTGCGAACACGCCGCGGCACACACAATGCGCCGCATTATATCATCGTTAAGCGGCCTCATCCGCGCGCTGGCCGAACGTCTGTCTGATTTTCTATCCCGGCGCTCCGCTAGAATTTTTCAGTTTGCGAATTATATTTAACTTCTTTGTCCGAAGGCGCATTCGCCCCGAATTTAACGCACCCTAAATTAAACCCACTAAGACCGTGCGCTCAAATAAAGGCGACACTAAATTTAGGCGCGCGCGCGCGCGCCGCAGTAGTCGTTTTACTATTTTTTCGGGGCGCAAACGCGTCGTGCGGTTATTTTTAGTCGCCTTCGCCTTGAAATTTCGCAATTCTCGGAGTGCAGTTTATGAACTTCCACGTTTTCGACTCGCGCCGAACTCGCGAGCGAAACTAACTGGCTGTGCTTGCCGGTTGGTTTGGGCAAGAAGTTCATTGAAACTTCGGAAGTCTCGCTTAATTAATTAAATGTTTTTACAGGGGGGAGGGGAATAGTTCATTTGCTATAGGTTCACGGTTTTCGGAATGTCTGCAAATACCTATGCCTTCCTAAAAACAACACTCGGGTGTATAAAAAGGACTTCTAGCATGTACGCTGGCAAAAGTTGTACATTTAAGTACTCTCTGATCCCTAGAGACTTAAGTTTATGTTATTCTTGAGTGAAAAATCAGACTGAACTAGGTGGTCCTGAGACAAATTGCAAATAACTCATCAATATTAAAATCCTTTCACACAGTTTCGTTTCGCAGATGTTGGCTTTTTGAGTAATGACAAGTTTCTTATTTGAGAAGCAACTACCATATTTTGTATATAACATTCTTCGATCTGCCCGTGAGATCGATGAAATAATTATCGTATTCCAATTCCTGTTTACCAAATTTGTTGCAGTGTTTGCCCACGTCATACGATCAACATGAAAGTTAGCATTCGAGGCTAGCTAATTTTACGTTAATAAATTTTAAGGTGGTCAAATGCATAGCATAGTTTTGGTGGAATGTTGTTCTATAAACTAAACAATATTAGTAGTAATATACTACCAATATATTAATTTATAAATTTGAAATTTATGTTGGCATCAGTGTTTCTATCAATTAGTTTCTATCGTAGATTTCAGGTTTTATTTATGATAATATCGGAAATATGGTAATATTATAGATAATTAGTTCGGGATAGGACAATAATTAAACCAATACAATTATTTGTACTTGATGCCACACCGTCTAAACTTACTCTATAAATTAGTGAACGAAAAACAGACCAAATTATATGATATTTTTCAAAATACAGTAGATGCCACTTACAAAGTTATACTTGTAACAATTAATCGATCGGAATGAAACAAAGGAGACGGGAATAATTAGCAACAATTTAACTTCCGATTGGTATAAAAAATATTGGCACATTATTATAGTTTTGGGGATGTGCATAATCGACTGGATTTAGGCTGCACGATACGGGTTTTCAAGGTCATAAAAGGGGCAGTCCGTTTTCATCAGTTGTTATAACAATTTCAAACTTATGTTGGCATTAGACTGACAGTTTAATTCCTGTCCTATCCAAAACTAATTATCTATATTACCATATTTCCAATATTTTCATAAATATAGACCTCAAAACGAATGCAAAAAGTTACTCGATGTCACAATTACTCGATAAATGAGTGAACGAAAAAGTGACTAAATTATGCGATACTTTTGCAAAAATTACCAAACGTAAAAGAGTCCCTAATTTCAAAACTAACTGCTTCGACTGTTTTCAACCAAGAACATAAAAATTGTCTAAATTGTCTACAACTACCTATTACAACTTGCACTTTTTCAATTACGTGACGTCAGCAGCATACATATTCACACACGAGGTACATAAATTATGTCGCCACCGATAAGAAAACGCGCGCGCACCGCGCGCTTGCAAAAAAAAGCCGCGTGGAGTGCGCCCGACTGCTCGCTGCAAGTTCGAATAAAAGTTATAGAATTACATTGATTATCCTCCCGCGGTGGACGTTGCGCTGCGTGCGGTCGCGCATTGTAGTAGCGAGCGCGCGCGCGTAATTGGGTCAGCAATGTTTATTAGCGATAATTGTTATCGATGCGGCGCGAGCGTGTAACGCGCGGTGGCGCTCGGCGGCGTTCGCCCGCTTTACGGATTCATGAATGCACGGAAAACACATTCCGTGTCAATATTTGAATATCTCGGGCACTATCGCGCGCGCGGCGTCGAGCGACTATATAGAGCAATCGTGATTTTGTTGCAGTCCTGCCAATAACATGCACGCAATGACGCACATGCGAAACGAGGCGACAGGAGGAAGCGAACTTCCTCGAAAACGAAAAATAAAAGGAGAGTGGATTATAATTCAATAAAGAATTGGAAACTTTCCTGATTCTGATTTTATTTGCGAAGGAGCTGTGCCTAAAGAAAAATATATTCCCCTGCTTCATGGAGGATATTCCTGGAAATACATAAAAAGTATTCGGAAGTCGCTAAATAAAATATGACGAGGATGGCGGTACAAGATAAATCGCAATAAATATAATTGAAAAATTGTCCAGACATGAATAGGCACCTCCTTATATAATTGCATGATTCCCTTTATAAATAAATCTACTGCCTAAATATTCACGAAAACATGAGGTCTTCGAAAACTCCAGAGAAATATTAAGCAACATCTGCACGAGTATTTTTAACGCACACATAATAATTCCTAAACCAAATATGTGCAGAGATTACGCAATCTAATTGATGTTAAATTAAACACTTTCATATTTAGACCCGCTGCGGCGCTTCGAATTGATAAGAAGCTATTTTTATCATTAACCATACACAGATGAAACATGAACACGAAACGGTTCATAAAAAATTAAACAACCGACATTATCTAACTTGTTCCAAAACTGTATTTGTCGTAGAAAAACAACCCTTCCCCAAGCTCCCATTCAAATCAAAGCCCACTAATGGCACCCAAATATCGACCCTCTTTTTATACAGCAATTAGAAAGCTATTAGAATATGCATAGCCTGCACCGTGTAGTGCGGGGTGTAGGTACAAGAAACACACCCCAACGTGCCTTGCCGCTGGCACACTGACCAGCGGACACGCTCGCGATCCGAAACGGGGTCGGCACGCGAACTTGTTTTGATGTCAATGCCGACCGCCCCGGGCGCTTGCGCAACCCCAATACACCTGACCCGGCAACACGCGCGCACCGGCACCCTAGAGTTCCGTTCTGTGCCGTTCCGCATCATCCCCGTCCCCCTCTCGGCTCAATAAGGTTGCCGTTTCATAACGCTGGTTGGGGAAAAAAAACACGTACGATACGTTTCTATTATGGGAATCGACACATGTTCCTATTGTCGATGTTATTCATTGCTCTTGCGAGCCGACGTAGGCCTCGAATGAGGCGATGTGTTAATGGGTACGACGAGGCGGAGCGCCAAGAGTGCGGCGCAAGCGAAATCACAACAATGCGCTGACGCCGCTGACATTGCAGAGGCCAAGAGCGCAACAGCACCGGCAGCGGCGCGCCAGACGCGCATCGCGAACCACTAGGCTCGACTAGAGGCTAGGTCGGTGCGCCCCGCTCTAGGCGCGCTGCACCTGCACTTGAACTGAACCTGACCTATAATCGAGCCCAACGCAGCGGCGAGCGCGCTCGTCTAGCCTAGGCTCCGGCGCGGTCTGGTGCGCCTCCACTTGTTCCGCGTCGCGTCGAGGGGTAGCCTAGATTCCTAGATAAACTGGAAATAGACCTCCGTGCATGACCCGTGCGGCGGACGCGCGACCTAGTCCTAGACCTAATAACGCGGCGTACGCAGATGCGCCGGTGCACCAAGAAAGGATGCGACGCGCGTAGTAAATCGAAACGATCCATGCGTTTCGCCCACTCTGATAAACGGCCGCGCATGGCCGCGCACCGGTTGCCATGGCAACAAACAACTTTTGTTTGGGTCGAAATTAACACCGCGACTGTAAAAAAGAAGGAAAACAATGGCGGCTCTTGTCGGATTTCGCACTCGTCGCTTGTAAGCATGCGAATTAACAAGTAATACTACTTGAGCAGTCTTCCTGCTCGCCGCCTCGACGCGCCTCGACCGGACGTCAACCAGACTAAACGGAACAACCGACTCGGGGGCACTCAGGCGCTCGATCAACGCAACGGGAATATTAAACGCGCAAACGCATGCGCCCTTTCGCGGCAAACGAAAGCGCCGGCGTAACATCGAAAGCGCGCTAAATAACGAAGAGAAATGCTAAATAATTTCATCGTCGCTGCTGTCGCGCATCGTTGTTTCACTTTCAGCCGCGACTCGCTTTCGCAGACTCGGACGCAGAAAGGAAGAGCTAAAAAGCGAAATGAACGCGCGCCGCGCCGGTTACGTCGGCGTTCGGCGCGCATTCGGATGGCGCGCTGACTCTCCGTTTGTTTGCTCGCCGGCCTGCTGGCTTACTCGTTCGCTCGTTCGTCGAATTCAGCTTGAATGGAACGTATTATTGCACGCGCTCGCCGGTGCCCCGGCGCTGTGGGAAACGGCGCGGCGAGCGCGGGCCGTAATAAGCCGGCCGAGGCGGGCCCGCGACTTGGTGAACGCAAACGTCTCGCCGACGGTCCACGGCTCTACGAGCGCGCGTGAATGTGAATAGAATATGGAAGGCATCGGAGAACAGGTTTGGACCCAGCTCGCGGCTAACGTCGTCTACGGCACGCGAGACGAATATTTCACTTTCCGATGCTTCGATCCGACGCGGAATTGAATTCGAAAACGGCGCGGCGAGACGAGAGGCGCAGGCGAAGACGCAGAGGTCCGCGCGTCCGCCCGCCCCGTCGCCCTCGAGCCGAAGCCTGCGGAGCTGCTTTCGTTCTGATAAACACTTTACGGGCGGTAAAGCGCGATGCCGTGGGCGGTTTATAACTTGCGGATGGTTTAATTGCGCATTTCCTTAATTGCGAATCGCGCACTGTCCCTGCGACGCGCACGTAACTGGTCTTGTTTTACGCACCGCACGAGCGCGCGCGACGCTCGGAAGTTACGTTATCGCGGCGTTTAATAACAAACGGCGGCGACAACAACACGCAGCCGCGCCGAGTGCGTTCCTATTCCTATTTATATTCCGTTCCTATTGGATGCGAGCGACGCCAGCAGCAGCAATGCAGGCATATAGGTTATCCTAAAAACAAATGCACGCCGCGGCCGTGCGCGGCGTGTTTACCTTCGGAGCCGGCGGAAAAAGGCACTTCCAGTTCGACGTTGTTCTCCTCGTCGGCGGCGAGCTCCAGGTGCACGGCGTGCACGTCGTCGTTGGTGTCGATGAGCGCCACCGCCACCGGCGCGCCGCCGCTCTGGCTCGTCGACTCGGCGACGGTGCTGGGCGCGCTCATGCTCGTCGCCTCTTGATGCATGCTCGTCGCGTTCGCGCGCGTCGCAGAGGGTGCTCTCGCTTCGGCGCGGCGCCGGATCGCTCGTCGCGTACGCGATGCCCGACGTCGTCGCGGGCGGCGGGCCGCGGCAGCCCCGACCTTCGGACGGGCGACACGCACTCGATGCTCTCGCGGCCTCCCGGCACCACCGACGCAATTACGCGCTTGCCACACGCACCCGGCCGCACATAGAAAACGCGAACGTCGTCCCGACGCGGGGAATGTAGGTCTGTAGGCCACTTCGCTTACACGGCTCGCAGCGGCAGCAGCGACATGAGCGCACGGCACACGGCGCGCGACCTACCGACTCAATTCAGCGACGCGATTCATGTGCGGGCGCGCGGCCGGGCGGCAGGAGCGGGCGCTCGGCGCGGCGCGTGCACGACCTGCGAGATCGGGAAGAAACGCACGCACGGCGCGTTGCCTACACGACGCGGCGGGAAGAACGCCCCGATCGGGTCGGGACCGCGCGCGCCGCCCCTCTTCCCGATTTCGGGCCGGCGCTTCCTCTTCCCGGCGTGCGCCCCTGTTGCCCGCGGGATGCGTGTGCGCCTCGCCTCCCCACGCACCACGCGTACGCCCCTTCGCGCGCAACCTACTTTTGCGTGAGGTGCGTGCGATGCGCGCATAACACTTTCCTTCGCGCGACAACTAGGTCACCGTTGGCCCCACTTTTGCTAGGAATTTCGCGCAGGTATCGCAACGATTCGCATCTCGTCGCGGGCGAAATTCGTCGCGCTTGCTGCGACCGTCCTCACGTATTTCGATCTTCCGGCGAACGCGAAACGATCGAACTTTCAATATTTGTTGCAACAAATTCGAATGCACGTCGCGACATGCTATTGACTAACCGAGTAGGATGCGCGCGCATCCAACCGCGCGTTGCGTTTGAATCGCGGCGCGCGCTCGCGGCGAATCGGGTCAAGTGGAACGAAAACGAGAGTGATCGGCCAATGCGAGCAATCATCACAACATTGAACTGCATTCGTCACCGACGCGGTAACACTTATTTGCTCGATTATGCTACGGATTATAATTAAATTATTTAAATGAATAGTTTTTAATGAACGGTATGCAAATCTACGCACCAACGAAGCAAACGACGCAAACGCGCACAGAAAATTACGACAGAAGCGTCAAAAACTAAGACGACTTGACAAACTGACGAGTTCAGCCGTTTCGATTTTGAAGGCGCGTATCCAATAGCAACGGCGACTGACTGGTCAACGAATGATTTTTGTTCTAATTAGGATCAGAGTTCACCAATTTTTGAGCTGTTACTTCAAAAGTACATTTGATAGAGGGCGCTAACATAAATTAAATTTGCAAATTGTCATTAGTACCCCCCCCTTTTAGCTCCTCTTTTTATAACACAGGAAGAATCATCAAATTTAAGTATTAATAAATTCCGTATAAATATTTATTTAAAATAATTGAAAACTAATGCTTCCTAAATTGTTTCTTAAACCTCTCATAATGAAAATCGTCCGTGGCTTTGTCCGGTTTACTTTTATCCTTGTTTGCTTCATTCTGATGATAAGGCTTTCGTTTTTTTTGAGAATCGTCAACGCTAACTACAAAAAAAATCAACATTAACCCAATTAATAGAAAAATTGCAAACAAACTCACATCTATTGTGCTGTATAAAATTAACTGCCATATTGCTGGGCACAAATTGCGATGGCCCATCCTTCTTCTTCAAGCTTTCTCTGAGCAATTTCAGCTTAGCTTCCTCAGTTGCTTCAATATTCTTAATTTTAGCTTCAATGCCAAGGTCAACTTCAGGAATGCCACTCAACATTTGATTGGACAACATCTCCTCTGATCTCTGAGCAGAAGATTCTCTTAAATGCTTGGGAACTGCTTGCAGTGCAGCCTCCTCAGGACTTTTGTACATCAAGTCATCCTTAGTGTCATTTCCAGCATCATCAGAAGTTCCACCTTTTCTCTTTGACATTTGCTCATCAATGTATTTCATCATCTCTTCATCCTCATCCCTTTTATTTGTTTCTACTGAGAATTGTGTACCAATACCAGTGTCATAATCATCAGTTGTTTTTAGTTTGCCATTTTTTAAGGCTTGCATGTTTACCATTCCTCCTGTGTGCCCAGAATTTTTCTAGAAATTAATATTAAGTTGAATTGTTTATTTTTATGCATGTCTTTGTAGTTTTACTCACAATTTCTTCTTTATTAAGTTTAGTGCCAAGAGCTAGACCAACTATGCTTACACCATTTTGTCTCTTACGAAGGTTTTGTATTTCCTTTAAATCTTCTATTTGCGGCCTATTAACAATTTAATTATGTTTTTATGTTATAATTCGGAGTAATGGCAACGCTACGAGTACAAACCTGACTTCCACTTCTTCGTCATCAGACTCTTCTTTTACTTTTTGCCTTATATTTTTATTTCCTCGCTTTTTAAACTTAACTTCGACCTTCATGTTTTCAGCACTATTACTTACCTGTGTGTCAGTCATTTTTATTGTTATTCACCGTTCGTATATTGATTTATTTAAGTATTTTAGTTTAACAACATAAAACGTTGTAAGGTTATGTTATTGTATGAGTCTCATCAAAAGTAACCAAGTAAACTATAGAAATGTCACTAAACTAACACAATGGATTTGTAACTTCATGGAACTACCAAAGATGTCGCCACAATCGAGCCAACCAAACAAATCTCGTGGAAAACATTTGTAATTTCAAATGTTTGATCAATGAAATATTGATTAACCACGCAAATGTCATTAAGATCCTTGCGTAAGTCAAGCAGAAGACCGTAAATTATATAATCCAGATTGATTTGACGTGATTTATTGACTATTCTATCAAAACGATGGAATTTAATTATTCTTACCAAAAGAAGCGAAGCGAATTTGGAAGACAATGCATGTTCAATGACAGAGGTCCAGAACTCATTGATAATTATGCAGCAAATCGCAAATTTCTAAGGGAATATATCTACAGGTATATGATACCACAATATAGTGAATTGTTCGTCTGTAATGAGCATACTTTATTCGTCATTTAAGAGATCCAGTGGATGAAGCAATCCAAAATGTAACGGTGCAAGCTGAACACGAATTAAACACTTATCGCGCAGAATACGCTAACGCTGGCATAAACCACATCGAAGGAGGGTGGCCTAAGGACGTTAACATCAACGACGAAGAACAAACCAAAAGGTATCGGAGAAAGATCGAGAAGGATGAGGGGTATCCGCATATTATGGCCCAATTGTGCAAGGTACTAATTAAACAGGCTTACTATGATGATAATTAATGGTTTGCTCATAGAGTATGGAAGAATGTATCCTACAAAACAATGCTATCAATATCTATCAGCAATACTACACGGATGTAGAGCCAACGCCGTTGGTGGAACCGAGCACAGCTAGAACAGTGAATGTCTTCAGTGACCAGTTATCAGGCACTCCCCGACCAATCACTCACATCTCATGGTACCCGGAAGATTGCAGTAAGTTGGTGGTAACACATTGCAACATGGTGTTTCATGCGAAAATCCCACCCGGCGGTACGACTTCCTACATCTGGGAGTTGGAAAACCCTAACATGCCGCAAATGTCCCTCCAGCCTCCGGATCAATCCGTGTGCATTGAATACAATCCCAGAGATCC